>ML799775.1:41494-53194 GCA_009831015.1 Picea engelmannii
CCCTTTGAAATGTTGCATTTCTTGTTTTTTTGACATGGAAACTTTGTTTGTTGTAACCTTGTTGCTGAAAATACAATATTTAAATCACTAGAAACCCAAATCAAAACCCATCATACAAAACCCATGTTTTGAGCTACAACTTTCACAACAAATTTAGATTCAATGCAATACAAAAATAATGGAAGGGAAAAATGATCTTATTGTCCAATCTTCAATTTCCATGATTGTCAAGACTGAAGATATATGCCTTGAATATCCCCAAAATCTGCCCAAAAATATCCCTGAAATCTGCCTAGAACATCCTTGAAATCTATTCGTAACGTCCCTGAAATCTGTCGGGAACGTCTTGGGGACGGCCAGCAAGTCCCCGAGTCCCCAATGAAGTCCCCAGCAATTTGGGTAAGTTTCCTAAGGGTCCCCAAGTCCCCGGTACGCGGGAACGGCGGGTACGCAGGTTTTTTGGGGGGTGACGGGTCCCCGTGCAACATAGCCTCAAACCCTTTATCCTCTAGGGTCGAAACTGAAAAGAGGTTCTTGGTAAGACCAGGAACATACAATACATCAGTAAAGAAGAGTGGCTTACCCGACTCCTTATGAAATGACACAGTGCCTATGCCTTGTGCCTTATAGTGCGCATTATCTCCCAACTCAATATGAATGTTCACACCTCCCTCCTGCAATCTAGTGAAGAACTCCTTGCGCCCAGTCATATGAAAATAAGCTCCACTATCCACATACCAAACATCTGTGACAACTGAGCTCGACATACATGCAACAAGGCATAAATCCTCCTCAAAGATTTTGCAAAACTCCTCTACTCCTGCAGAGGCTGCCATCTGTGGCTTACTCTTTTTCTTTTCCGGACACTGTGAGACAAAGTGTCCTAACTTGTGACAGTTGAAACACTTGACTTTGGAGAAGTCAATGTTTTTCTTCTTTCCACCTGCTCCACTCCTGGAGCCCTTCTTCTTAGACTTTCCCTTGCCTTTGCTTGCAAGAGCTAAAGCCTCCTCATCCACAATTTGAGACCCTGTAGATGATCCACTCGCCCGACTAAGGCGAATCTCGTCCTGCACAAAATTGTCCCATAAACGCTGCCAATTGTTGTTGATTGCAGCTTCATGAGACATTCTTTAGGTCGTTCTCCTCTAGAATGAGTTGAGATGATCTGTGAGAGAACCCATGTGGTGGGTGTGTCATACTCCTTTGGACTGAGTTGAGATGACATGTGGTCTCTTGTCGTGCTTCTCTGGACTGAGTTGAGACGACTTGAGATGGTCTCCTGTCAGACTTCTATGGACTTAGTTGAGTCGACTTGAGATGGCTCTCGAGATGGTACTCCTATGGACTTAGTTGAGTTGATCTGTTGAGAGTGACATCCCTGTGGCTGAGCACAGGTGGACGTGTCCCTAGTGGCTAAGCACTAGAGGATGTGTGGATCCCTTGCTATATTGTCTAAGAGTAAGATTTATTGTGTAACCCTAATTGTGTAAAGGGTATAGGTCGGCCCCACCATGTAAAGATAATTAATATTTGTGTAAAGATTAATTATATTATTGAGTTATAGAAGTCGGCCCTATTGTGCTAGTAAACACACCTATTGCTGTGTTAAGTCTTGTATAAGTAAGAGAGTAAATCCCCATTGTGGATCACACACACACACTTCATTGTAACATTCTTTCAAGTTAAGTGTATGGCCGAAGTGCGCACTTCTCTTAGGCGCAAGTTTCAAGGTCATAGAAGCACCCTCTTGTGTGCTCTAGGGTTTATGGTGTGGGAGATCTTCTCTTGACTCTATAGCAAAGGATTGTTGGGTTTTTCCTTGATTGAGAAGGGTTTTCCCAGGATAAACTCTTGTGTTCTTGTGCATGGTTATTCTTCTTGTGATCTTGGTCACTGCAGCTATTGTATATGGTATTGCTGCATTGTTTATGGTTCAAGTTCATGTTAAATTGAAATAAACTACATGTGCTTGAGCTAAGCATTAAAATTCAACATGGTATCATAATAGAGTTCCTGAAGAGCCATTGCAGAAGCCATTAAAGAGCCAACTGTCACCCTCTTGCTGCAACTGCAAAAATGGCCCCAATCCATTGTCAAGCTAGTTTCAACACCTTCCACTTGAACGTTGGGCCTAATGTTTGCATAGGCAAGTACGACCTCCTTCAGCACACCTCCTGCAACTCTCAGATTGCAAATAGGAGAAATTTTGATTTTTGGCCCCTAGGGTTTCTAGGGTTTCTGTAGAATTTTGGCCTCTAGGGTTTCTGCAGTTCATTGAAGGATTTTTTGCAGCACACCAGGGTTCTTTTGATTTTCTAAGGCTTATTGTTGGCAGTCATAAGTCCAACGAAACCTAGGGTTTCTAGCCTAGCCTAGACATTAGGGTTTGTGAAGAATCTGCAAGCCATGAGGAACAAAACTTTGGTGGGAGATAGGCTTGATGGATCAAGCAACTTCAACTCCTGGAATTCAAGACTACAAATCACTCTAGAAGAGGATGAACTATTGAGTTTGATAGAAAAGACTCTACCAGCAACAACTATTGATGAAGAGAAGGTTGATTGGAAGGCAGACAATGTCAAAGCAAGGAAGATAATGATCTATTCAGTGATAGATCATCTGCTACCTCACATCTCTACCCTGAAGACAACTTATGAGATGTATGATGCATTAAAGAAGATGTTTGAGAGCAACAACACAAAAAAAGCTCTTACATTGAAGCACCAACTTCAAAATATCAAGATGAAGAAAGTTGATACCATTGCCACTTTCTTCATGAAGATATTAGAGATCAGAGATCAACTAGGTGCCATTGGAGAAACCATAACAGATAGAGAACTTGTCATGATTACTCTCGATGCTCTTCCAAGACATTGGGAACCATTTCTTCAAAGTATCAGTGGAAGAGCAGATTTACCTGAGTTTGATCGTTTATGGACAGACTGCACTCAAGAGGAAACCAAACTTATAGCCAGAGGAGTGCAAGACTCCCATCAGGATGACAGTCAAGCTCTTGCTTCTCATGCAAAGAGAGGCAGAAGGAATAGAAGAAGTTTCAGCAAAGCATTCAAAGACAAGAAAACTTCAACAACTTCAGGTCATGAACATAGAAAAGACAATTCAAAGATTCAATGTTTCAGATGTGACAAGTATGGACACATTGCGAGAAATTGTCCTACCAGGAAGAAAGGAAGACAACATACATCCACTGCAGATGTTGATTCAGAACCACCTCAAAGAGATGAAGACATAAAAGATGAAGCATTCTTCTTCATATCAACACTCTCAGGTACAATTCCTACTAATAGTGATATTTGGTTGATTGATAGTGGTGCCTCCAGGCACATGACTGGATATAGAGAACATCTTATAGACCTTGTAGAGAAAGAGTCTCGTTTGCATGTTGTACTTGGTGATAATGCCAGATATACTGTGAAAGGAGTTGGAACTTCTACCTTCCAACTAGATTCTGACATACCACTTCAATTAAGTGAGGTACTATATGTACCTGGGATGAAGAGGAACCTTGTCTCTGTTTCTGCCTTAGAGGATAAAGGTTACAAGCTTACCTTCTCTGAAGGAAAAGTTCTTGCATGGCACAAGAACTCTCACATGGATTCTGCCCGGGTGATTGGTGTTCGAGAAAACAATTTGTACAGATTGACTGTCTTACTAGTCCAGGCCTTGTTACATGATACTACTAGCTTGAGCAAGCTATGGCATAGAAGACTTGCTCATTTACATTATAGAGCCCTTCCCGCTCTGGGGAAGATGGTGACGGGCCTTCTAGAGATACATATCGAGCGTGATGGTGTTTGCATAGGTTGTGGTCTTGGCAAGAATGTCAAGGGGTCCTTCTTGAGCAGTGACAGTAGATCCAAGGGGATCTTGGACTTGATACATACAGATGTTTGTGGACCCATGACTGTTGCTTCCTTGAACGGATATTTGTACGATGTGCTCTTCATCGATGATCACTCTTGGAAGACGTGGATTTACTTCTTGAAGACCAAGGATGGAGTCCTTGGGAGATTTCAAGAGTTTAAAGTTCAGGTTGAGAACCTGACCGGGAGGAGGATCAAGGTGTTGAGATCAGATAATGGAGGAGAGTACACCACGAGGGATTTCAGTGATTTCTGTATTGAGGCATGGATCAAGAGGGAGTACACCGTTCCTTATAACCCTCAGTAGAATGCGTTGCAGAGAGGAAGAACATAACTATTGTTGAGGCAACCAAACCAATGATACATGATTAGAATCTACCTATGATTCTGTGGGCAGAGGCATCCATGACAACTGTTTACGTTCAGAACAAGAGTCCTCATAAGATTTTGAAGAATATGACTCCTGAAGAAGCCTTCATTGGAGTGAAGCCTGAGGTTGGACACTTAAGGATATTTGGGTGTCCGGTATACTTTCATGTACCCAAGGAGAAGAGGACCAAGCTAGATTCTTCAGGCAGAAAGGGTAAATTTGTGGGGTACAGTGAATCTTCGAAGGCATATCGAATATACATTCCTGGCCAGAGACAGATCGAGGTTAGCAGAGATGTCACTTCTGAGGAAGAGATAGCCTTCCGAAGATCCAGAGAATCTTAGATGGAGATTGATAGTGAGAAGAAGGAAGAGACAGTACCTTCTCCCCCTTTAGCAGTTCAGAGGGAGACAGTTACAGATCCATTTGATCCAGTTGATGTTCCAAGAGACATTGCAGTAGGCCATAAAAGGCCTGCTTGGGCTCGACAGACTCTACAGGAGGCAGAGGGACATGCAACTCCTCGTGGTACATTCCGAGAGAGCAAGAGACCACAGAGATTTTCGAGCTATGTTTCAGCTATGAGCCACATCATTGATATTAAGCCTTCTTGTCATGGAGAAGCAACAGGTCAGCAGGTTTGGCAAGATGCCATGACCGAAGAGTATTAGTCCATCATGAAGAATGATGTGTGGGATATTGTTCCAAGACCGGAAGGGAAATCTGTAGTAACTTCCAAATGGATCTATAAGATCGAACATGCAACTGATGGAAGTGTCGAGAAGTACAAAGCGATATTTGTGGCTAGAAGATTTTTTCAGGTGGAGGGAATAGATTATGAGGATACTTTTGCTCCTGTTGCACGATACACTTCCATCCGTACGATTATTTCCCTAGCTGCATCCATCGGTTGGAGATGACATCAGATGGATGTGAAGACAACCTTTCTCAATGGTGAGATTGAGGAAGAAGATTACAACGAGCAACCAGATGGATTCGTGATACATGAGAAGGAATCTCATGTCCGCAGGTTGAAGAAAGCACTGTATGGACTAAAGCAGGCACCTCGTGCTTGGTATGAGAAGATTGATGGATACTTGATGAGTTTGGGCTTCAACAATAGTGTTGCTGATCCCAACCTATACTACAACATTGTTGGTGACGAGTGCTTGATTTTGGTCCTATATGTTGATGACTTATTTCTCACCGGTTCAGAAAGTCTTATTGTTGAATGCAAGCGTGCATTGGCTTCTGAATTCGATATGAAGGACCTTGGTATGATGCACTACTTCTTGGGACTAGAAGTGTGGCAGAGGACTGATGAGATTTTCCTGAGTCAAGGAAAATATATAGTGGAGATATTGAAGAAATTCGGGATGATGGACTGCAAATCCATGCCTACACCGATGGTGATGAATTTAAAGAAAATGAACGAGGCTTCCACTGATTCGGGAGAGATTGATCCACATCTTTACAGACAACTGATTGAATCATTGATGTACCTGGTTAACACCAGACCTAATATATGCTATGCAGTGAATGTACTCAGTCAGTTTATGAGTCAGCCGAGACAGACACACTGGATAGCAGCGAAGCATGTGTTGAGATATCTACGAGGCACAATTGGTTATGGCCTGAGATATGCCTTTGGTGTAGACATGAGATTGCAGGGATATGCCGATGCAGATTGGGCAGGGAGCGCAGTGGACCGGAAGAGCACATCTGGTTGTTGTTTTACCTTGGGATCTGCCATGGTTTCCTGGTGCAGCAGGAAACAAACTTCTGTGGCTTTGAGTACCGCAGAAGCAGAGTACATTGCATTATGTGTGGCAGTCCGCGAAGTAGTGTGGCTTCGCAAGCTCCTTGCAGACTTATTTGGTCATGAGATGGATTCCACCGTTATGCATTGCGATAAGCAGAGCTGTGTGAAGCTCTCAAAGAATCCTGTGTTTCACGATAAATTGAAACACATTGAGATCAAATACCATTACATTAGAGATATGGTGCAGAGGAAAGCAGTACATGTGCAATGCCTTTCTACACATGAGCAAGTTGTAGATGTCTTCACCAAACCGCTTGCCAGGACGAAGTTCGAGTACTTTTGTGAGAGACTTGGCCTGGTGGAGAATGCCTCTCTAGCTGAGAGGGAGTGTTGTTGATTGCAACTTCATGAGACATTTTCCAGGTCGTTCTCCTCTGGACTGAGTTGAGAAGATCTGTGAGAGAGCCCATGTGATGGGTGTGTCATACTCCTCTGGACTGAGTTGAGATGACGTGTGGTCTCTTGTCGTGCTCCTCTAGACTGAGTTGAGACGACTTGAGATGGTCTCTTGTTAGACTCCTATGGACTTAGTTGAGTCGACTTGAGATGGCTCTCGAGATGGTATTCCTATGGACTTAGTTAAGTTGATCTGTTGAGAGTGACGTCCTTGTGGTTGAGCACAGGTGGACATGTCCCTAGTGGCTGAGCACTAGAGGATGTGTGGATCCCTTGCTATATTGTCTAAGAGTAAGATTTACTGTGTAACCCTAATTGTGTAAAGGGTACAGGTCGACCCCACCATGTAAAGATAATTAATATTTGTGTAAAGATTAATTATGTTATCGAGTTACAGAAGTCGGCCCTATTGTGCCAATAGACACACCTATTGCTATGTTAAGTCTTGTATAAATAAGAGAGTAAATCCCCATTGTGGATCACTCACACACACTTCGTTGTAACATTCTCTCAAGCTTAGTGTACGGCTGAAGTGTGCACTTCTCTTAGGTGCAAATTTCAAAGTCATAGAAGCACCCTCTTGTGTGCTCTAGGGTTTATGGTGTGGGGGATCTTCTCTTGACTCTATAGCAAAGGATTGCTGGTTTTTTCCCTCGATCGAGAAGGGTTTTCCCAGGATAAACTCTTGTGTTCTTGTGCATGGTTATTCTTCTTGTGATCTTGGTTACTGCAGCTATTGTATATGGTATTGCTGCATTGTTTATGGTTCAAGTTCATGTTAAATTGAAATAAACTACATGTGCTTGAGCTAAGCATTAAAATTCAACACCAACCAGGGAGTTTCTCCCGAGCTACAATTCCACGCACAAACGTGTCCCTTGACTTTAAAAAGCCATTCAGGGCTACATGTACTAACTCAAAATCCTCTGTCTTTGTGCCAACTGTTGCAACCTCTTCCCTGATCTGTGTAAGACGCGTGAGATACTGAACCACACTTTCACCCTTTGCCATCTTGGTACTTCTCATCCTCTCACGAAGCACCATAACCTTGTTCTCTTTTTTACTCTGGTAGAGGACACTCAAGGCAGCCCACATATCCTTAGCAAGCGTTTTCCCTGTGAGGTGTGGGATTATGTGATCCTTTACCCCATCAAGTATTATGCTCTTAGCCTTAGCATCACCCTTCTTCCAGGGTCCCAACAACGCTGCATCCGTAGGAGCTGCTGCTGTCTCTGCAATGTGCTCAAGGATATCATTGACATCCGAGATCATGGTAACCCTTTCCTTCCAGGTGGCAAAGTCTTGAGCACCTTAAAGTCTATCCTCCATTCTCAAGGCCATGGCCATTTTGAAAGTGTCTTTGTCCAAACCCTGATGCTGCCTTACTGATTCTGTGCTGTAATAAACCCTTCTTTTGCAGATCTGAACCTTTCTTTTTGCAGATCTGAAATAATCTGCCTGAAAACCAAAACTCTGATGCTGTTCCTTCAACAATACCGCTCTGATACCATGTGAATCCACCAAAACCCAGCAAGGTGAACCAAAAAACTCCAACAATATATCACTCAAAAATCACTTAGCACTTAAAATAATTTTCTGAAATTGTTCTTTGTAAGGTTACTGCTAGGTTTCTTCACAAAATTAAAATGCACAACAGAAAATAAATCTAGGAACAATGTAGAAGACAACAACAATCACATCATATGAAGTACACAAGTATTTTTGGGTAAAATAACCCCGGGAAAAATCCAATGTGGGAAAACCCGTTCTTCAGTTTGTGGATTTTATTATTATGCAGCAGAAAGAATGTAGAGATCTCTTACAAATGGATCGATCCAATCAAATGCCTGAGTAAAACCCAACAATACACTTCTAGAACAATTGTACGGCCGTATACCAAACCAGCGAACCAAAATGACTGAGAAATAACCCCTGCGTAAACCTATGCGTCGATTGTACGACTGCCTGTGTCACTTCTGCGTCACCCTGTACGGCGGCTCCTTCAGATCTGAGTATTGGCCTCTGCAAAATGCTAAGGAAGCTAAACAATCCTC
This sequence comes from Picea engelmannii, assembly GCA_009831015.1. Lineage (NCBI taxonomy): Eukaryota > Viridiplantae > Streptophyta > Pinopsida > Pinales > Pinaceae > Picea > Picea engelmannii. The sequence continues at coordinate 50,024 of ML799775.1, forward strand.
CTGTAAAATTCTCCTCCGTCCTCTCTGCGAAATTTCTCCAACAAACCCTCAAGCAAACTCCTTATTCAAGCTGAAGTTCACCCTCTCTCTTCAAAAAGACACGCCTAGCCACCAAGTCGATTTCTTTTATCTCAATGAGCAAGCGAAAACCCTATCTCCAAAGAGATCAAGGGCTGAGATCAACCCTCATCCTCTCAATGAGATGAATGGCCATGATTAAAAGAACCATCACTTAAGTTATTTTCACTTTTAACTTTAGAAAAAGTGCTCAATAAGTCAACATTAAAATATAACACATCTAATGTACTTTTTCCTAAGTAAAACTTTGGGAAAGAGATTAATCCATCAACTTGGCTAGTTTCATTGTCCTCCTTCATGCTAGGACGCTACACATGGTGAAGACCTTCTGAGTTACACTTCTCAACAATCTAAATATTGGACTGGTATGATTATCTTGTCATCGCAGAGATTTTTAATCTCCTGTCTAACTGTGGGGTGGAGCAGAGGATTTAGCCGCCTTTTCTTTTGCCTAAAAGGATTGTTGCCTTGCTGTAGCAGAATCTGATGCTGAAAGACAGATGGATCCCAAGTCTTAAGGTCTTCTTACCTCCAGGAAAGAACATCCTTGAAATCTTGGAACATTCCTTGGGTTGCTGGAGAACTTCCCTGTGTGGAGCAGCAACAACTATTGGTTATCTTTTGAGCTCTTGTTGTAAATATTTTAGTGCCTGCAATATTTAGACACTGTTATGATAAGTTAGGCTCATATTTTGAGCTAAGTGGTTGTATTTTATGTATTGTTGATTCTGCAATTAGTCATTGTAGCTATAATGGTTATGCATTAATGGTTGTGGAAGAGTCATGTGTAAGTGGTTGTAGTTTTTTTAAGCATTGTGTAATGGCTGTGTGAACCTAAGAATTGCATTCTAGCTACTTTATATATTTTAATGGTAATGAATAATGGTTGTAGCCTTCGAAATATTAATACTAGAAATGGAGCACATAAGCATCTCATTTACGAGTTATTTGGTAAGCACCTTTGAGAAGCTTAGTGACAAACAATTTAAAAGAGATATTTTCTTTTCATAGATAAAGCCTTGTGCCATTGAATGTTGGCTAATGGGGAGATGCTTAGGATTTTTAGCTACGTAGTAAAGGATATTGGATTGAATCCCTTAACATGAATTATGAATTGCGGACATGAGGATCTTGATAAGTTTCGTTACATAAAAGAGTCGGGTCCCAAGGCAAGCGGATTTATAAAGTTGTGTAATGGGCTTGCACAATGGCTATCAAACACTCGAGAAAATTCAATTGCATATTTTGGTTCTGGATAGGTGGTTGGTTGGATTTGGAAACTTGTGCACAAGCTTGCACTTTTGGACTTCAAAAGCTCAAATTAATATGATTGAAATAAAAGGTTTGAGTTTCGAAAGTCAGAGAAATTTAAGAAGTTGTGCAAGTAGGTTGCACAACGAATTCCAATCGCTAGGGGAAAAGATCTATTGGATTAAATAGTTTAGGTCCATAGAGGCTAGGTGATATCAAGGTGTTGTGCAAGGGTCGATGCATGCCTGACGCAAAACTCCAGGGTTAGCTAAATTGAAATAAAATTTATGGGTTCTTGTAGTGCCATGCAAATGCGAATGGTTGTACAGGTTAGCTAAATTGAAATAAAATTTCTGGGTTCTTGTAGTGCCATGCAAATGTGAATGGTTGTACGAGGTGGTTGCATGACGTGTTAATGTTTAAGCCATTATTATAGTTCTTTGCATTTCAATAGATAACAATAGCATAAGATAGAATCACTGAGAAATACACAATCACAAGAGACACACCATTTATCCTGGGAAACCCTCATGGGGCAGAAAACCCAACAAAACTTCCTTAATATAGATAGCCAATACAATGCCAAGAGATAACTCAAACAAGTACAGAATGTCCTCTCCCAAAGATGCGCCTCTCTCTCTCTCTCTCTCTCTCTCTCTCTCTCTCTCTTCTCCAACTGCAGCTCCAAAACTTGTCTCTCAATGAACAAGTGAGTGTGTCTAAGTGAGGCGCTAGCCTCCTTATTTATACAAGACTGGCATGTGTGGGAGTGTCCTTTCACTGGCAGGGCCAACTTCTTCTCCTGGGTGGTTATAACCACCTTTATTATATTTCGGGGCCTCTTTGATATATTCTGGGGCTGACTTCTTCTTTTGCCTATTACAATTATATTATGACCAATCCGCAAAAGGGGATTTGGTCCTTTTACAATAGCTGACATGATCAATCCACAATGGGGATTGATCCAATTAATAATATATCAAATAATAATAAGAATACACTTTGCAGTTACATTATTTCAACACTCCCCCTTAACAAGAATGGTATTCTACGACAACATCAGACGAGAGAGAGGCCTTTGTCATCAACAACATCAGGAGGATAGCATCATCAATTTCATCTTGGAACACTGACTGACGTATCTATAAATCATCGGAAGTTTTCTTCATTGGCAGCATCGTCATTCTCAAAGGAATGCAATCATCATCTGCATCAATATGAATTAGTATAAAACTAATACATCATCATCATCACAACACGAGGCTGGCTCATCATAATACAGGACTGGCTTTACGTCACAACTGTTAAGCTGGAAGCTCAATACTCGTCTTGCTTTACGTCACAATAATCAAGCTGGAAGCAAGATACTAGACTGGCTTTATGTCACATCTTCTCAAGCTGGAAGCACAGTACTAGTCTCATCTCAACGTCTTGCTTTACGTCACAACAATCAAGTTGGAAGCAAGATACTAGACTGGCTTTACGTCACAGCTTCTCGAAGTTGGAAGCATAGTACTAGTCTCATCTCAACGTCTTGCTTTACGCCACAACACTCAAGCTGGAAGCAAGATACTAGACTGGCTTTACGTCACAACTTCTCAAGATGGAAGCACAGTACTAGTCTCATCTCAACGTCTTGCTTTACGTCACGACACTCAAGCTGGAAGCAAGATACTAGACTGGCTTTACATCACAGTTTCTCAAGATGGAAGCACAGTACTAGTCTCATCTCAACGTCTTGCTTGACGTCACAACAATCAAGCTGGAAGCAAGATACTAGACTGGCTTTACGTCACAGCTTCTCAAGCTAGAAGCACAGTACTAGTCTCATCTCAATGTCTT
>ML799775.1:54990-66194 GCA_009831015.1 Picea engelmannii
GGGAACTATTTCCCATACATCGTTCTTTATTATGGATTGGTATTCTTCTGTCATGGCATTTGCCCATTCTTTCTTCTGAATGGCTTCTTCAAAGCAGGTAGGCTCCTTTTCTAGGAGATCACACATCAAAGCCATATAACTGGTGAATGGCTTAGGTCTCTTCACATGTCTCGTGGTTCCTTCGGGAACACCATATTTCTCTCCATCTTGAATAAGCTCTCTAGCCCAAGATGGCTTTCTTTTATGGGAGATTGTCATCTAAGAAGGTTCTTGAAACTCTACTACGTCATGATCTTCTAGAATTTCCTCATCAGGGGAAGTTACGACTTCCCTTACTGGTTCAACAACTCTGGGAACCTCCCTCATTGATTCTGCAACTTTGGGGATTACGGGTTCCTCTTCATATACCTCTTCAAGCTGGTATTTTTTCGATTTCTTGAGCACTGCATCTTCATCACATCCCTGCTGGTCTCAATGTGGCGGTGACCTGGTATATTGATCCTGAAGGCCTTGGAGACCTCACAGTATCCCACAAATATTCCCTTCTTTCCTGAGGGTTCCAGCTTGTTTCTTTTCTCTTTCGGTATATGTATAAATACTGGGCAGCCAAATATTTTGAGATGGCTTACCTTTGGCTTCTTTCCGATGAACATCTCTTCCAGGGTCTTGAACCCAAGTGCACTACGGGACAATCGATTTTGCACATATACGACTGTCATTGCTGCTTCTGCATAGGAAGATCGTGATCGTGGATCATGGTCTTCACGGCTTCCATTATCGTTCTGTTCTTTCTTTCAACCACATCGTTTTGTTGAGGATTATAGGGAGTAGTGAGTTCCCTCTTGATCCCAACATCTTTGTAGAAGCTCACGAACTCTTTTGAGGTGTATTCTCCTCCATTATTTGACCTGAGTATCTTGATCTTTCTTTCAGAAAGATTCTCTATAAAGGCTTTGAATTCCTTGAATTTGCTGAACACTTCATCTTTAGATTTCAAGAGATACAACCAGGGCTTACGAGAATAATCATCAATAAGTGATACATAATATACATACCCACTAATGGAGGATGATGGCATTGGGCCACACACATTTGAATGAATGAGTTCTAAGACTCCTTCTGCTTTGCTGTCTCTCTTCGGAAAAGGGTTCTTGATGTTCTTCCCTTGTGCACATCCATTGCATATGCCTTCATGGTCAACTTTGAGTTCTAGTAAACCTGTGACAGCTTTGCATATCTATGGTAGCACCTTGTAGTTGATGTGAGCTAATCTTCTATGCCAAAGTTCACAGGAGTTTTCAATGGCATGGGTCATGGCAGCTTCTGAGTGACCCTTTAGCTTATACAAGCCATTCTCTTCTTTTCCAATGATGATTGCTTCATTTATGGTTTCTCCTTTAGTATGTTGCCTTCTGCAACCTTCACTATTGCTTCCCTATGACCTGGAACAAGGTCAACAAAACAACAAGCAAGAGTAACATCCTTTTGATAATATAAAGCAATAGCACGAACAATCATCACAGTAGCTCCTTTAGAGCTATCATTTGTAACTTGTCTGAAGCAAAGATTAAAGGTAAGGAATATAATACGAAAATGAGGTCAACACTCTCATAGTGTTGTGATCAAACATTCTTCCATGGCAACCTGGAAGTAACTCACGAGGTTTCTCCTAGAGGAGGTGTTAGTTGTATTAGGCAAATCATTTACCTCTATATGCTCACATGCTATCAAGTATAATACTTTACAAAGACTGCTATCTCAACTATAGTCATCAACTTGATTAATCAAACTTGGAGCCTTGTCCTCAAGAATGAGTGCTTTCTTTTCTTCCAAGTCTCCTTTACTCAAGTGACATGTGCTTTCTTCAACCTGTCTTCTGTACTGAGACAATACACTATCTTGACAGAAGGTTGGGTTAGAGGATAAGCTCTATGATCTCAACTTTTAATCCATCTAATACCTTGACTCAGATTTTGATCAAAGGTTAGAATGATGGTCATAGCTATAACATGCAACACTGATCAAGATAATGTTATAACAAATAGGTGTATATTAGAATAATCACACCTGGGTTTCATCATTCCTCTAAATGTGTTGGATCTTGAGATCCTTCTGGATCTATGGCAAGAGATCCCTTCTCCTGCAAATACTCTTTAGAGTTTAACCATTTAAACATAAGTGAGTACATACCTCTGAATGCATATGCAGGTAATGGCTCCATCTGCCAACAACGGTAATCATTACCAACTCTTAAAAACTTCAAGGGTGATTGCAACTGGTACTACGGCTGCAACTGCAATTGACACTGCAACTGGTTCTGAGACTGCAATTGCAACTGCAACTTAGGGTTTTATGAGGAAACCCTAATTTTTCAAACTTCAAAATTTGAAATTCTGATCCAGGGGATAGATGCGCTGAGCTAAGGCGAGTACGCTGGTGCAGTCAGATTTCTGAAAATTTAACTTTTACCCCCTCAAACTTGATCTGCGGATTTCTGGACTGGTGCTTCTCGTTTTCTGGTACTTCTGGTACTTTGGTTTTCTAGTACTTTGTGAAACTAGGGTTTCATTTTCCAGGAGATATAGCCATTGAAAAGGTGCGCTGAAGGTGCCAAAACGATCCTTGGGGGAGGGCGCACTTTTCTAGATGGTTTTAGGGCTGAAATACCTCACCAACAAAAAGCCCTAATTTGCATGTATGACAACAATGAAGTTTTTCACTTTTCTCTTGTGAAGGATGCTCTCTTCAGCTTGGCTCTGATACCATGTTAATGTTTAAGCCATTATTATAGTTCTTTGCATTTCAATAGATAACCATAGCATAAGATAGAATCACTGAGAAATACACAATCACAAGAGACACATCATTTATTCTGGGAAACCCTCATGGGGCAAAAAACCCAGCAAAACTTCCTTAATATAGATAGCCAATACAATGCCAAGAGATAACTCAAACAAGTACAGAATGTCCTCTCCCAAAGATGCGCCTCTCTCTCTCTCTTCTCCAACTGAAGCTCCGAAACTTGTCTCTCAATGAACAAGTGAGTGTGTGTCTAAGTGAGGCACTAGCCTCCTTATTTATACAAGACTGGCATGTGTGGGAGTGTCCTTTCATTGGCAGGGCCGACTTCTTCTCCTGGGTGGTTATAACCACCTTTATTATATTCCGGGGCCTCTTTGATATATTCTGGGGCCGACTTCTTCTTTTGCCTATTACAATTATATTATGACCAATCCGCAAAAGGGGATTTGGTCCTTTTACAATAGCCGACGTGATCAATCCACAATGGGGATTGATCCAATGAATAATATATCAAATAATAATAAGAATACACTTTGCAGTTACATTATTTCAACATGACAAACACTAATTTTTCAAGTTAATAGAACCTTTTGCATCTTGTCTTGTTGAGTTAAACATGTAGAGGTTAAACAAAAAGGATAAAACAATTACTAAGACAGAATTTAAAAACAATTTTTTTTTTAAAGATTTGGGTGAAATTTTGGAGTAATGTTTAGGAGGGATCTTACATACACCCAAATATTACAGCCAAGTGACGAATCACCTTTTATGGCACTCTATAAATACTAAAATCACTTCAAATACCAGCTTCTTCCAATTGAGTTTGGATGCAAAGGGTTCCATTTGGAAAGATTGGAAATCGTCTTATGACTTAGCTTCCTTCGAGTACTTTAGTACTGAATGAAATAACTCTATGCTAAGACCCAACCAAGCTTCAATTACATATCAACTTAGCAAAAGGGAAGTTGTTGAGGATATCAAAGGCTGATGGTGTCAAAGGTATAAGGACATCTTGAAAGCCACTTGTCTTTTAAGGTTAAGGTGCTAGGTTGGTTGGTTGCTACACTGTTGAGAGCAAAAGTGAAGTCAAAGTGGGAAGTGCCAATTTTTAAAAGCTTCTAGGAGTGGAGCGTTCTAGGAGCGTTTTTGATATAATATATATTTTATTATATTTTGATACATAGATATTAAAAAATCTATGCAGAATGTCGAATTAGTTGCAGAAAACATGAAAACATAGATTTAACTATTGGATTAATGATGATCATTAAAGCATCAACTATTCAGTACACACATAACATCAATCATCTAGTAAATATAACTTATAACATTGTCATCAAATGATCAACCAAAGCATCAACCTTCAAGTTTCAATAGATAACATTTGACATCAACAAACTATAAAAGATAACATCAACCACAAAATGCAATGGAGCATCATATTCATGACCAAAGAGTTGTAATATGTAGTCAACAATTCTAAGGTAGGTTCAAAGTTCCAAGTCCAAACTTAAACTATCATATAATGTTTACAAAATAGGACATAATAAAGACAAAGTATTCTTATGTTCTAGAAACTAGATTCTAAACAAAAAAAGACAAATAAATCTAAACAAAAAAAGACAGATAAATCTACTATCTACTAAGCTTTCCTCTTGCCATGAGAAACTTCTAATTTCTTTCTCGTGATCTATGAACAAGAGGAGTAGGAGTAGGTGGAAGTGGTTGTGGAACATAATCAGGAGCTACATGCCCCACACAATATTGGAGGTTGATTTGTAAACTACATATTCCATTTGAACAGTTCGTCACAACAAATCTTATAATGCTCTACAATCTTTTTACTATGTAGTATTCTATCGAAGATTGTAGAATTAATATTTCTAACTTTAACATAGAAAATTATTGAAATAAATTGAAAACTGAAATGAAAGAGACATGCAATGACACACCATCCACACAATGAACACAAGAACATTGGGAAAACCCGATACAGGAAAAACCTAGTTAGAAGGTGAGGCCTATGCTCTACTCTTTTCTTCTCAATTATGATTTGCTAGTACAAAGAAAGGGGTATTCACTATGGATATGCCATGGACACTGTGGCCAATACGGTTGCTGTAGGTTCTCCTTCCTCTGATCTCCCTCAATATCCCACTATCAATGCTCTGCTCCTCTATGGAACAATACTCAATACCATAAGAATGGAACCCCTACCTTTCCTAGTGGTCCAATATTTAACATAGCCTGATAACCATCTAGGGTTAGGGTTTTTTGCATGCCTCAACCCCCAATTATTGTTAGGGTTTTGGACCCTCTAGAATAATATTGGAAGTCCACACATGACTAGCTCCACATGTGTGAGCAATGGAAGCTAACGTGGCATCCACTCGGTACCATGGTGGTCAACAAGATAGGTCAACTTGTGGGAGGCATAACTTTTGCATACGAACTCTGATTGAGGTGATTTTTGCACTATTGGAAAGCTCTTGAAGTGCAGAACATCACGAGAGGCTTGAGGGTATGCTAGCAAAGTTTTGACCCCAAAAATAACCATTTAAGTCCTCAAATAAGCTCCAAAAGGTTCTAGATTTCAAATCTTCAAAGTGGGACCTACCCCTAAAATGGGCCTTGTAAGTCAACATCTCCAGTTTTTCCACCTGGTAAGTGTTAGCGCTGGAAGTCGCTCCTGGATTGCTTGCAGAAGCAGAGCCCAACGCCCATTAGTTTTTATGTCACGGTTTGATAAATGGGATGATCAGATGGGTATAAACTCAGGGAGGTATCACTCAAATTCAGAGACTGGGTCTGGCACGCAGGGAACAATTGAGGTCTTGATCTAACTTCAGTCAGGGGGTTGATTTAAAGATGTGCAAGTGGAAGACTTAGGAGAAGAGTGAACAAACTACCTCAGGCAACAGGTCTTTCGGCGGTCTGTAGGGGGAAAAACTCTGAACGCAAGATTCTCCTGGTTCAGGGCTTCGGGAAACTGAGAGGAAGACTTAACTGGATCCTCCAATTCCATGTCGCTCAGCGAGGAGAAGTTTATAGAGGCCGATTAGAACAGAATGACTATCACAGTGATCCAACCTACATCATCCTATGACAATCACACTCGACTGGATCCTCCAATTCCGAGATGCTCTAATACAATATAAACAAAGATATGAAAGGAAACTGACATTCATCAGGCAAGAAGTCTCAAAAGTCCAGAAATAACCATAACACAATGCTTCATTCAAGATTTTACAACCGGGAGCTCTGCTCAACCATCGATCCTTTACAAAATACAAAAACTCAATACATATATGTGGGCAGACTTGCCCAACAAAAGCGCGCTCGCCCCCCAAGGCGTAACGTCTCTTCAATCGATCTTCGGGCGGAAGTCCTTCGTCAGACGTCTCCATAACTTCGCATGGACTTTGTAGGGGAGGTAGCTGAAACATTAAAGGCCAAAATGGCGTGTGCAGACTTCTCTGTCTAATCGAGGACTTCGGCATGGATTCTCTGGAAAAATCAGTACACAGAACCCCTTCAAGCAGACCGCTTGCCGGACCCTCAATACCTCAAACTTAATGAACGAAAGGAGGTTTCAACCACCCGATCACATCTTCATTTACTTCAAGTGAAAACCAGGAGCGAAATCGCTTCTGACGGCATCTGGAAATCGTGACGATATTTTCAGCGACTGGATACGACGCCTTCAGGCCCTCTTCTGCTTAGCCCTTTAATTTCTCGAGTGATCGTGGACCATGACCCTACTTTTATTCCCATGGAGGTTTTCGGCGTTCGCGAATAAGGAGGACTGATTCTTGCTTCTTGAAATCAGGATGAGCGAAATGCCAAGACGGCTTAATCTAGTGCCACGCGTCCTTCTAGATCTGACGGTTCTGAATCCTTCTCATGCTGCTGTGGGCCCGGGCCCTGAATGCTCTCGGCACCTCGCGCATCGCGAAGTAACGAAGCTGCTCTTTGTACCTTGAAATCGCGATGGGCAAAACGCCGAGGCGGCTTAATCACGCGCCAGGTGTCTCCTGTAGATGGACGGCTGAGATCTTCTCGGCAATACTGTGGGTCCGGGTCCTGGACGCCTTCGGCACTTCGCGTCTCGCGGCAAGGAGGAGGCTGTCTCTTATGCTTCAAAGCTACGATAGGCGAAACGACGACATGGCTTGGTCGCGCGCCATGTGTCCCTCTGAATGGACGGCTGAGATCACCTTCGTGATACTGTGGGCCCATCATTAAAAGCTCTTTTCACCTCGCGATTCGCGAGTTCGTGGGTCGAAGACCCTCGGCTCCCCTTTTTAAACTCTCGCTCCCCGAGATGGCGATACAAACCGGGCTCCTTTCCCGGTCAGCGCTCTTTACATGTAACCGTCGGCTAAGGCCCAAGTACTAACGCCTCTCGCAACTCGCGGCTTCGCGAGTTGGAGTATCGAACTTTGGCATTCTCCCTTCGCGAGGTCCCGAGACGCGATGGTCAGTGAAGGTTGACCCCCTTCGGGCACTTTTCGCAACTCGCAATCTCGCGCAACCAAAAGACAAGATCTGCCCTTCGAACTCCCAAATCCCGAGTTCGAGAAATAACTATTGTGCTTATACTGATCGCGATTGGTGCCCCCTTGAATACTTGGCACGACTCGATTAATCTGCGATTTCCCATCAATCCGCTGTTCTGCTCTGTCGTTGAATCCTTTCCGCTGAAGAATGAAATGCCCGCTCGCTTGATTTTAAGTCCGAAAAGGACTTCTTCTGTGTGCTGCGCTTGGGCGCTTCTCGTGCAACCTGCAGATCTGGGTGCTCTCGAGCCCAGGACAAGAAATGTTACTAACATTAGGCTCCATGGGGGATAGAGTCGTCCCCGTGATGCTCTAAGGACTCATTTGCAGTTCCAGTGCCTTACTGTTGGGCTATGGAGTCATTTACTAAGCCGAAACAACAAAAGTAGAAACAAAGAACAAAAAGGACAATATTTACAAAACATAGGAGCCACGGATGGCTCAGACAAAATATTTTTTAAGAAAATGCCCATTCACTGGGTCGCCGAACACTTCTTCACCCTCCAAATCCTGCAGCCGATATGTGTTATTTGAGAAAACCTCAGAGATTTTGAAGGGCCCGATCCACAGGGCTTCAAATTTGCCGTGTTTGCCCTTATCTTGTTTAGGAGCATCCCATTTCAGCACCAAGTCTCCTGTCCGAAATCCTTCCCTTTTGGCCTTCTTATCGAAAACCTGCTTGATTCTTTGCTGATGATCCTGAATTCTATCCATTGCCTGCTCCCTGACCTGCTGGACTTCCACTAGCTGATGAATCCTTTTGATCATGTCATTAGGCTCCTCCTGATGGTCTTGGAGGAACTTTGCTACAGGAATGGCTAAATGAGAAGGGAAAACAACCTCCGCTCCATAGACTAATTGGAAAGGAGAGACGCCGATAGACCTCTTCGTGGCTACTCGATCGGCCCATAGAGCAAACTTTAGTTTTGAATGCCAGGCCTTCTTGTTGTCTTCCAACAATCTTTTGATGATCCTTATCAGACTCTTGTTGGAGGATTCTGCTAAACCGTTGCCCTGTGGATAATATGGAGTGGAGTGAACCAGTTTGATTTCGAACTGCTCACAGAACTTGGCTAATGGCTCAGACCCGAAAGCGGCTGCGTTATCAGTGACAATTTTACTTGGGCAACCGAACCTTGTGATGAGGTCTTCCAGGAACCCAATGATTACCGTGTGGGAAGCACTCTTGGTGGGGATAGCTTCGATTCACTTGGTAAAGAAGTCAGTAGCAGTCAGGATCCATCTGTGCTGCCCACTGGAAGCGGGGTGAACTTCTCCAATGAAATCTAAGCCCCACTGTTGGAAAGGCCTCGAAACAACCACGGGATTTAGCGGCAAGGACCTGAGCTGTTGTTTTCCTGCAAATTTTTGGCATTGGATACAGGCTCTAACTCCTCTATGGACATCAGCGAACAAGGTGGGCCAGTAGTACCCGACTCTGAGAATTTTGTGGGCTGTGGCTTTCCAGGAATGGTGTCCTCCACACAGGCCACTGTGAAATTCAGCCATGATCATTTCGGCCTCTTGTGAATTCATGCATTTTAAAAGTACCCCCAGGGGGTCTTTCCAGTATAACACTTGATCAATCAGGCAGTATCTGATTGCCTTGAGCTTTAGAGCTCTTGCTCTGTTCCTTTGCAGGTCGTCTGGGAGCCGCAACTCTTGCAGAAAGTATATGATATCCTTATACCAAGGACATCGAGCCAATGGGGGCTCTCTTCGAGGGTCGATTTCAGACAGCCGACTTTGTGGAATTCCTGAGCATTCGTTTATGAAACTTATCCTCAGAGCTTGGCAGTTTGCTTCAGCCAACAACTTGGCTAAACCTTGACCTTTGATCAATTTGGTGGGCCTTATTTCCAGGTCGAATTCCAGAATTTTGGCTATCCATTTACTCCTTTTCCCGTCTATGTCAGGCTGAATAAGAATGTCTTTAATAGCAGCCGAGGGGACATAGGCGATGATTTTTGACTGCAGGACGTAGGTTCTAAAAGATTTGAGAGCTTTTACTAGAGCATAGGCCTGCTTCTCCATAGTGTCATACCTGACTTCGACATCCCTCAATGCTCGGCTGAAATAAGCAATAGGCCGCTCTAGCCCAATGTCGTTTGCCTGTAATAGAACAACAACCACCGTGTTAGGTGAGGCAAAGGAGAAAATTAGGAAATCCCTTGAGTAGTCGGGGCTGATAAGCACAAGAGCTTCAGTCAGGGCCTTCTTGATTTGCTCAAAGGAATGTCGCGATTGAGGGGTCCACCTTACTTCATTTTCTTTCTTCAACATGGCTGTTATAAGCTTTACCTCCTCAGCAAAGTTAGGCACGAACCTCCTCAGAAAATTAATTTTACCGAGGAAAGATTGGACCTCTTTCTTGGACCTCGGGATCGATAAGGCTTGTATCGCCTCAACTTTGCTAGGGTCAATCCTGACTCCTTCCGCTGATACTATGTGGCCTAGTAACTTTCCCTCCTGCATGGCGAACAAAGATTTCTTGGGGTTTAATGAAATGCCAAAATTCCTGCATTTCAGGAAAATTTTCCCGAGATGACGACAATGTTCTTTATCAGACCTTGAAAACACTGTGATGTCATCCAGATAGACGACCACAAATTTGTCCCTTTCCCCGACGAAAGCTATGTCCATAGCACGCTGAAGCGTTGCCCCTGCATTCATTAATCCAAACGGCATCTTGGCGTACATGAATGTGCCCCATGGAGTGGTAAATGCCGTCTTTTCTCTGTCCTCAGGCAGGACAGAGACTTGATTGTAACCAGAGAAACCGTCAATCATGGACATCCTGGAAGCACCTGTTACCCTCTGCAGTATATGTTCCATCTTGGGTAATGGGTAGTTATCTTTTCGTGAGCTCCTGTTCAGGTTTTTGAAGTCTACACAGAGCCGGATCTCTCCACTCTTTTTCCTTACTGGTACTAAGTTGGCCACCCACTCTGAATATCTCAGCGGTACAATGATCTGAGCTTGAAGCAACTTCCTCACTTCCCTCTCCATGATAGGCAACAACATAGGATTGATCTGTCTCAGCTTCTGCCTAAACAGCTTGGCATCTTCTTTTAATGGGATTTTATGCTCGATGATAGAAATGTCATATGTTTTGAGGTCTTCGTATGTCTAGGCGAAAACATCCGCAAATTCCCTCAAAAGTCCAATGTATTCAGACCTCTGCTCCTTTGTCAGACTCTTTGACAATTTGACATACCTGGGCTCACTCTCGGTCCCAATGTTGCACTGAATAGTACCAGTGTCCTCCTCCGAGACTTCTCCCTTTATCGACACATCATTTCTATCAAACAGCCTTTCCAAAGGAACCAGTCCTCTGGGAATATGGTTGCTGGGCAGCTGTACAATGTCACGCTCCGCAATCTTATTCAGAAAATTACCCCCATCGAGCTCTTCCTCTAAGACGACGTCTTGGTCGATGTGCATTTTTGAAAATTCCTCGACAGTCTCTAAGAACCTCTTGATCTCAAGATCATCCTCAAATACCTTCCAATGTTTGACGTTGTCAGGTATGGAGGGCTTGTATTTTACCTCTACATCATATCTGAATTTGGGCGGCAAGGGTACTTTAAAATTGCTAGCTGATGTAGCCAAGGAGTCTACCAAGGTGTTCTCCTTTCTTGGGATGAAAGAAATATTAAACGCTGAGAAGAAACTGTCAATAAGGTCCCAAACCTCAATTCTGTAACTCCTGAGTCGAGGATGCTTAGCCTGATAAGCGTTCCTGATCTGCTGAACCACCAACTCTGCATCTCCAAAAACTGCTACTTCCTGAATTCCCATTTCCTTTGCGGCTCTTAATCCCAGGACGAGAGCTTCATACTC
>ML799775.1:69983-123759 GCA_009831015.1 Picea engelmannii
CTTCGCGTGGACTTTGTAGGGGAGGTAGCTGAAACATTAAAGGCCAAAATGGCGTGTGCAGACTTCTCTGTCTAATCGAGGACTTCGGCATGGCTTCTCTGGAAAAATCAGTACACAGAACCCCTTCAAGCAGACCGCTTGCCTTACCCTCCATACCTCAAACTTAATGAACGAAAGGAGGTTTCAACCACCCGATTACATCTTCATTTACTTCAAGCGAAAACCAGGAGCGAAATCGCTTCTGACGACATCTGGAAATCGTGACGATACTTTCGGCGACTGGATACGACGCCTTCAGGCCCTCTTCTGCTTAGCCCTTTAATTTCTCGAGTGACCGTGGACCGTGACCCTGCTTTTATTCCCATGGAGGTTTTCGGCGTTCGCGAATAAGGAGGACTGATTCTTGCTTCTTGAAATCACGATGAGCGAAACGCCGAGACGGCTTAATCTAGCGCCACGCGTCCTTCTAGATCCGATGGTTCTGAATCCTTCTCATGCTGCTGTGGGCCCGGGCCCTGAATGCTCTCGGCACCTCGTGCATCGCGAAGTAACGAAGCTGCTCTTTGTACCTTGAAATCGCGATGGGCGAAACGCCGAGGCGGCTTAATCACGCACCAGGTGTCTCCTGTAGATGGACGGCTGAGATCTTCTCGGCAATACTGTGGGTCCGGGTCCTGGACGCCTTCGACACTTCGCATCTCGCGGCAAGGAGGAGGCTGCCTCTTTTGCTTCAAAGCTACGATAGGCGAAACGACGACATGGCTTGATCGCGCGCCACGCGTCCCTCTGAATGGACGGCTGAGATCACCTTCGTGATACTGTGGGCCCATCATTAAAAGCTCTTTTCACCTCGCGATTCGCGAGTTCGCGGGTCGAAGACCCTCGGCTCCCCTTTTTAAACTCTCGCTCCCCGAGATGGCGATACAAACTAGGCTCCTTTCCCGGTCAGCGCTCTTTACATGTAACCGTCGGCTAAGGCCCAAGTACTAACGCCTCTCGCAACTCGCGGCTTCGTGAGTTGGAGTATCGAACTTTGGCATTCTCCCTTCGCGAGGTCCTGAGACGCGATGGTCAGCGAAGGTTGACCCCCTTCGGGCAGTTTTCGCAACTCGCAATCTCGTGCAACCAAAAGACAAGATCTGCCCTTCGAACTCCTGAATCCCGAGTTCGAGAAATAACTATTGTGCTTATACTGATCGCGATTGGCGCCCCCTTGAATACTTGGCACGACTCGATTAATCTGCGATTTCCCATCAATCCGCTGTTCTGCTCTGTCATTGAATCCTTTCCGCTGAAGAATGAAATGCCCGCTCGCTTGATTTTAAGTCCGAAAAGGACTTCTTCTGTGTGCTGCGCTTGGGCGCTTCTCGTGCAACCTGCAGATCTGGGTGCTCTCGAGCCTAGGACAAGAAATGTTACTAACAGTAAGTACCAAGATAGATGACAAATTACATGATGATCCATTTTGGATCAGAGGTTGTGAAGCTAAAGGAAAAATATGCTATTTTTGGAACCCTGCTGGTGGATGGGGGTGGCAACTCTGTTGCAAGATCACCATCATGATCACCCAAAATGTAACACCTTGTTTTACCCCATGATTGTAATTATGCTAAGATTTCATGTAATGTGATTATGAAACATGTAATTATGTTGTTGTTTAATAAAAAACATCAGACAACTGACTGAGAAGGAAAATGCCTTGAGTACTAGCCATGATATTACAAGTGGGAATTGGTGAAGTGGGGACTGGTGAGGTGGAATGGAGAAGTTTCATTGAAGAAAATAAGAAGCTTGCTCAACATTCCAGCCTACTACTGAAGACATTTAACACATCACCTGCCAACATACTTAGATTTGCATAGAGCCACGTGATTAGTTAAGGAAAGCAGGATTGGTGGTTGAAGCAGTTATAACTGCTGGCAGATTTGGTGTTTGGAAGAAGCAAGAGTCATTTGAAAATTGACAGAAGGATGCACTAGATTGCCCCTTCGAATTCGAGAGCCTGACTAGAGGGTTGCGTCTAATAGTAGTCACGGGAATCCCAAGGATTGTGTGGAAGAAGAGGTCAAAGGTGGAAAAACACCACGCAGATTAACAGATCGACAGACACGAGAGGAGATCTGGGAGAACACAAAAGAAGCGAAGGTGAAGGCGCTCAGAAAGTACACAACAATTTGAGAAGTTGAAGATGGGTTCTCACAGATAGCCACAGTGAACAGAGTGAGTTGCAGACTCACAGATAGATGAAGCGGTGAGGAGGAGACTCACGCGTGTCGCTCTGGGTAACAGAGTTGTTGGGAAGTTTTCCTTGAGGAAAATAGTGAAACTTGCCCAAGGAATTAATGGCCACCCTGGAGCAGAGAAGACCTAGATCCAGACTGGAGCAATAGAGGACTATGGCTTGGTGCTTACTGGAAAGAAATCGACACTGGTAAGGGGAGGTCACTGAGGGATTGTATAGTAGAGAAGGGACTCCCTTGTGCAGAGGAAATCCAGTTAGGAAGGTACCTGATAAACTCGTGGAGGTCTTGAGCTTAGTGGGAAGAGGGCAACTTTTGTTGTTGCAAGTGGAGTGGAGGAGAGTAACCGTCCTAGACCAATTGTCTAATTGGGAAGTCAACTGAATCAGTCCCCTTGTGATATCATGGCTTGACATGGGGGTGGCATGCTGTAGAAAGGTATACTGCAACACGACCTATGGTTGGGAGGAAAGGCTTCCTCTCTCAGTCAATTGGTTGGTTTAATATTTCATTGAATAGATAAGTGTTTCAACTTAACATGTTTGATTTATGTATGATTAGTGATGCAAATATGTTGTTTTATGAGTTGTATGATAAATGTGAATATATGAAGGAATGGTTGAATTCCTGAATAAAATGGGATATGTATGATAGTTTTCACTAACAAGTAAGGTAAATGTGAATGATTGAATGAGTGATGACGATAATGGGTATAACCCTGTGGAACTGCAAGCCCTTGAATGGAAAGCTTGCAAGATATAAAATTATTCACCGGGAAATCGATAGTGAAATGCCCTGATGCATGAGAAGGGTCTCTGTGTAGTTAGGGAGCCTTAAGCCCAACGAAACTCCCTGCCTTGAAATGGAAAGTTTGCAGGATATGCAAATCTTCATCTAGGTTTTGAGGTGAAAATGCCTTAGCCAGTTCAAAGTGAAGGTGAGAGCCCAAGAAGGTCTAGTACAACCTTGATGGACATGCCTGGAGATTCCCTGAACGATTAAGTCTTGAATCAAACTGTTACTCGGAAGAAAAGCTGTGTTTTAGGTCAAAAGGATTTACGGTCGTCGATCTGGCAAAGAGGAGAGATCCTAACCATTGGTCGGACGGTGTTGCCATCACAGTGACCTAGTGTAAGGTTGAAAAGGGACTCTGAGTCAATGAGAGTCGTTGATCTATCGGAGGACCAAAAGTTGAAATCGTAACCGTTGATGTCGCGTGTAAGTCTGTTGGGAGGAAGATTGTTGCAGGCTTGGAGAGAGGGCACGAGATGGGAGTCCGACAACTAGGGATTCCGAGGACCGTCAATCCATTGGGATGTGTGCTGTAAGATCTCAGTCGTTGGATCTCACTTGGTTAGTTCCGAGGAGGAAGGTCTAGGAGCCTTAACTATCATGCAGTTGTAACCCCCGATCGAATTTAGACCGTTGGATGTGGTGCAATGAGGATCGTCAAATCTGTCGCAGTGAGTTGATTGGAGTGGCCTGCGATACTCGGAGAGGATGCACTTCGATGGTGAAGGACTCTGAGAGCGGTTGTGAGCTGTAGATTGGTGAGTGGGAGAGCGATGCAATGATTCTCAACCGTAGGATCATCCTTGGTCCCACCTGATCACTCAACGGGCAGTTAAAGAGATGGGTGGTAACCGTTGAGCGAATTGAGGAGCCGACGTAATCAAAGCTATTGGTTCCCGAGTTCGAGAGCTGTTGGATTGGTTCGAGTTGGTCCATCGGAAAGATGCCATTGAAGTGGAAATAAATCCGGGCGCCCTGTTATTCTGATGGGAAGGAGTTCGGATCACTACAGATCGTCAATCGGGTGGCAAGGAGCGAGTCTAGCCGTCCGATTGAGGGCGTATGGGTCCCTTGTTGTCACAGTGAGTCCTTAGAATGATTTTTCATGGTAGTTGAAGGTCAGTGAGAAGGGTTTATAAGAGTAAGTGTTTCCTTTAAGGGGAATTTATGCATAATAGATGGAATGAGGATCCGAGAGGATCAAACTTGAGCCCCTAGCACGAGATAGAGAGGAAAATCGAACATCCCACCATTCTAAAACGATTTAGGGGGTCGGGTGTGTTACTCAAAAGTTCAACCTCCAATGCTCTAAAACTATGGAAACATCCTCCAAATTAACCTCCTTTGGATTGTTGTCCCGAGTCTTATATGTTCTATCATTCTTCCCGCCTAACAATAATGGGACAACGACCTCAAGTTGTAGTTCACATAAACTAATCCATTTGCTCAATCTACATTCAGTTTGTTTCTCTTCATGTTGTTGATGAAGTTGTAGGTGCTCCAATACTTCTTTGTAGAAGAAGTGTTAAACAACCTGTGAAAGCACACTCACTTCCAAATTATGCAAATGTGTGGTAGAGTGCCATACATATTCCACCATTCAATAGGATTCAACTTATCTTGATATTGAGTTGCATGTAGATTAACAATGACTCCATGTTCACTGATATACTTGCTCAATTTGCTTCATTCTTGAGCACACTCCTCTTCATTAGGGACCAACTTGTCTAATGCAAGCATATGCCCACTTTGTAGATTTGGATCTGTGTGTGGTTTTCTCCTAACCCCATCTCAGGTGCTGGTTGGACCAACCAAGATGGAGAATGATATTTGGGTGTAAGGACATCAGCTAAGGCATGGAGTGGAACATTCAAATCATCCCACCTTTTAACTGCATGTTTATAAATATGATCACATAGGATCGGATCTCTTTGCTCAGCAATGTCTTTGATTTGGTCTAGCATGTTGTCCATTTGCTCATACACCTCCCCAATCACTTGCTGATCTACATCTACAAACCTAATCATATTATAAATGGGCTCGATTAACTACAAAACATTCCTAACATATGCCCAAAATTGATCATCAAGAAATGTGCCCTCCGCCCCTTAAATTCATGTCTATTAGATGCAAATGTAGCCTTGTCTTTCAAACCCTGCCATGAATAAATTGAGACCATACCAACCAATTCCTCTCTTACCTTCAAAAGGCACCTTAGGGTGAGGTAATAGCTAGCAAATTTGGTCTTTGCAATCTTAAGTATCTCCAACTTAGAGTGATTGTGGAAAATGTAGTGGGCATGACTATGATTGGTAGCAAATTTATCGTTCTCTTCCCTTTCTTGTATAATGCACCAATCCATTTATAATCATGGTCCTTCATCTTAATAATATCATGCATCAAGAGGTTCATTGTGTGAACCAAACACTGAGGCCAAAATATGTTAGGGTACATATCCTTAATGATTCCTTTCGCTGCCTTATAATTAGTAGCATTATCAGTAATGACTGACATTGTATGACCCAATCTCTTGAATGGTTTTAATTAGGGGTTTTGCAATATTAATACTGGTCTTGTAATGATTTGAGTAGTCATGGGTTGAAAGGAAGACTGCACCACTAGCAGACACACCAAGAATATTTATCAATGGCCTACCTTCGACATTTGTCCAACCACCAGATACAATGGATACCCCATGTTTAGTCCAATCATTTGTAAATTATTCTAGAGCATTATGGATTTTGTCTCTTTCCTTATCAAGTCCCATGGTTTTGGCTGTCATACCAGTGGCTCGTGTATCCTGTAGGGGCATTTGTTGATGGCTTGTACCATTTCATGCTAGTAGGGTGAGCGAAGAACATTGAATGGTATGCCACATGCACAGAGAATCATGAACACTTTTGCATCCACATCATCCCTACAACCTTGGTCAAGGAAATCTGATATTGTTCTATGCCCCAATTGCATGGGCGAGAATCCACCAGCATGGAGGGATGGGGATCGACCTCCAAACATTCTATATGAGCCTGAGGTCTTAGATTCAACCTTTGATTTTTTGGATTTGTTTTGTGCTTCCTTCTCTTCCCTCTTGTATTTTTCTATCTTTTGTTGACACTTTATCATAGGTTTTGAATCCTACACTCTTCTTTTCATCACATGGCATAATTCTACAGAGATGCTTTTTCACACAAGTATATGAGCTTGTGTAAATTTTGCTACAACGGGAGCATGTAAATTTAGTGGTTCCACCCCCTATCCCTCCATCATGCATTGTCACATATTTCCACAAGCATGTTCAACTCTCGTTGGGTTTATTTCCATCATCAATGACATTGTCATCATCCCCTTCCATTTCTTCCTCCTCTCCAACGTATGGGCCACAACCTATTTCTTTCTCCTCATCATTGGTATTTCGGTTTCCCAACAACACCACCATCGCAAAAGTTGGAACCAAAAAGATAAACCATATATCCATCAGGCTTCTTGAGAATAACCTATTGCTTGCAATAGAATGAGGGAGGAGGAATGGGAAAGAGTAGGAGAAGCAAACATTCAAGTTTTCAACAAAGAGAATTTACAACTTTACAACACATGGAAAAAAACCCAGAGAAGAATGGGCTTAGAGCCTACCTTTTCAGCTCTCCAATGGAGGTTGAATGTAACTGTGGCAGCCTTCAATCTCCCTTCCAAGCTCTCACACATATGCTCCTCAACAACTAGCAAGAAGCCCACTCAAAAACCTAGTAAAGATGTGTGAAATGGTTGAAATGAGTGATAGAATGAGAGAAAATGGAGTGAAAGAGTGTTTTAATCCATCAAGGAACCCTAGTCATGACTAATTTTCCCTATTGGAACTTTGCCTTGTTTCCAACAAGCAAAAAAAAATGGCTCAATGTGCTGGACTGTTCACGGAGCGCTTGGGGAGTGTTTCTAAGGCCCTGGGAGCACTTCCCACAGGAGCAGGGATTGCCCCAAAATCCCCAGGAACACTCTCCTGAAAAACATTCCCAGGTGGGAGTGATCTGAAAGCATGTTTCAAGGGCGTTCTGGGGCACTCCCTCTCAGAGCATGCTTCGGGAGCAAAGGGGTGGTGGGGCACGACGCTCAGGATAGTCCTCAATGACAGCCTAGTTTTAAAGATAGGTTCCAAAAGAGATAAACAGATAAACATCTTTTGTGGGATTGCAGGGTGGCCAGAGCAGGATTGCGTTACCATTGAGTACTCTGCTATCTGTTTCCTTTTCATTGCAAAGGGGTGTTTTTTGGCAATAGGTGGATGATCAGGTTGGCAGGAAGAAGCATATGGGGCATGATGCTTGAGTGGCATCTCGTTGTTGAAGATACGATGTATTAATGGCAATTCTATGCCGTTTCATTTGGGGGAAATCAAAGTTTTCAAATCAGATCTAGCAATTCAGATTATAGCAATGATACGGATCTTCAGACGAGATAGAGATTCTATTGACGTTGGAACCAAATCTGATAGGCTGGTACTCCTTGCCTATGTAGGTTGGGGCAGTTTTTGTAACCAAACATTGGCTTGATGATGTAATCTGGATGATGCATCTTTTGTTCATTAATGAAATACAAGATGCATTTAAAAAAAAAAAGTATGATTAGTTTATTTGGACTTTGAACCACTTTCACTCATTAAGACCTTTATTGCTGTTATCACCTTTTATTGTGTTAATGCTCATACATTTACTATGGGTGTTTGTACGCCAGTTTGGTCTATCTATAGATTGTGCTTTCCTGTTTTCTTTGCTCTTATGCAACAGAAGTGCTGAATTATTTTGATTGTCAAAGTTCAGTTACCAGGTAACCACCATTCTTTATGCTATTAAGGCAGTTGTCTAGACTCTAGAGTAAATATTTACTGTCTGCTTCATGTAAATGTATGGCTCTTAATTTTAGATTGCAATATATATATATATATATATATATAATTTCAGTGAATTAGATTTTATTTAGTTCCCTCGGATAAAACTTATAGAGAGCAGTTTCTGTACTTGTATTGTATGGCGCAAAGGACTATTGTAGGATATTTATTTTAACAGGTAATAATGTATGAAAGAAATTTGACTTCCAAATGCTCACTATTTCTTTCTGTGGATCGCAGCTTCTATTGCATCTTACTTCATTGTTGCAGAGAAGACTATTTTGAAATGTTCTCGACAAAACACTATTAAGCAGTACAAAGATCTGCAGTCTGAATAATCACCGGAAGAAATATGTTTGATCTCTGAATTGCAGCAAGAGTGTTCATTATTCCATCGAGATAACTAGCATCACTTCTGCCTTTTGCAGATGTCAAGTGTTGTGCTTATATTCTGTAAGCTTTTACTTCCAATTCAGTAACTTCTGTAAGAAGTCTGGTGTTTTGAAGAACATTAATGTTTGTATGATTTCTGGCAAATAAATATTTCAAATCTGCAATTTTTTGTGATTTGCAATGCATGAGAATGAATATTAGTTGTTTTCAATCTGCAATGAATTTCTCACTAAGTGCGATGATGAAGCAAATCATGTGTTTATGGTTGGCACATGTCGTTTGTAAGTTTTTCATATTTTTATGCACATGCAATATTTTCTTTATTTTAATACAAAGGAACAGTGGTGTTGGCACTATGGTAACATAAATGGAACCATGAAAGATCGAATATCTTTGGCATGCTTCGGCATGTGGTAGGAATCACCGTGGTATTCGAACAGAAAACTGTAACCATGTTTTGCATTTGATCACTTGGAATTTGTTTGCATTCTCCCTGTTTAAAATCTATATATGGCCTTTCATTTCTACAGCTAAAAGCTCCCTATCTATTATCTATGTAACTTTAATTACATGATTTATGTAAAGTTTGATGTGCAAATTAGTTAATTGAGAGGTTACTAGTGTCCTTTTGCTTAAGATGATGTTGATCACTGTGTACTAGTTTAGATTTATTGATAACAATGGTTGCTTTGTTATTTAAAGGAAATTTCAGGTCCATACGTTTATCTTCTTCTGAAGAACATTTTATCTGTGCAATTCTAGCAGGCTAGTGTAAAATCACAGGGAAAGTACCTGCAAAATCACAGAGGAATAGTGGGGACATTCTCATTGGACGACAATTCGAATTCCTTGATTCTATTAGAATTTACAAGATGTCTCATTGGTAGGTGGAGTGATTGGCATAGCAAGAGCATTTGGCATGTCCTACAAACATATAACCATGTGACCTATGGATAGAGATGGAATTGTCCCTAAAAAGAACAATGAAATCCATTTTCCAAATTAGAAATGTATAATCTGTCTTACGTCTTATTAAAAAGTTGAGGCCTTTGAATTCCTATAATACTCTTCTCAATCTTTAACCTCCTCTGCCCTTGGCATAATTCCCTTTATGCTCAACATTTACAATTTCCATGGTAGTTAAGTATCTTGTCCCTCAGCTCTTGGCCAACTCAATGCCTTCTCAGTGTGTGGTTAGCTATCTACTTCTCAAAAAGGTATTTTTACTAGTTACTCTGTTGAACCAATGCAACCACCACACTTATAATCCTCTTCAGCAAAGTAAACATATGGAGCTGAAATTTCCCTTAAATAACATAGCAACCATTCTTGTCAAAAATCTAAACCAGTACACAGTGATCAACATCCTCTTAAGCAAAAGGACACTAGTAACCTCTCAATTAACCGATTTGCACATCAAACTTTACATAAATCTTGTAATTGAATACTTGCCAACTTGAAACAGTTTAGCTAATTAGTTGTAGGATTTGTTCACCTCCGAGGTGTTTTCATGGTGGGCACTGTTATAGCACAAGTTGTAGGTTGGGCAAAGCCCGACCCAACCACAAAAGCAAGTGCTAAAACTTGGGAATCCTACACCCAATGTCACCTCGATGTAAGTCCCGCACTTCAAGGGTGACTAGGTCACTCTAGGGAGGTGATCTCGGTGACCCTAGGGGGAATGCGATGGAGATGGATAGAGATGGAAGTGGAGCCCCTAGAGGTCCAGTCTAAGTGGAGTGAAATGTGGGAAGAGATGCCTTGTAAGTCAAGTGATTGTTGCCCTAAAGGTATAGTACTTCTCCGGATGATTGTACCTGCCCGAGACACAAGAAAATCCAACTTGCAATGATATATGTTAGTATGGATCAGCAAGTTAAGATTGCTGTCCCTAATTTGCAGCAGTAGATGATAGGCTATATCAGCAAATAAAGCATTATAAATCAGCATGTAAAGCATAAGATCATTCATCGATATTATCAATGAGTTAGACAATCAATATTATCTAGGTTAGATCAACCCTAATGGCTATAGGTTAGGGTTTGTAACAGAAAGTAGAATAGTGGGAGAGAGCGGACGCCCTAGTAGGGGAAGACTCCTCTAAACGAGGCAAACCAACTCCAAACAAGAGATCTTTCAAAAGATAAAAATTCACGTTTCCCAAGGCAATGATTTTATATCTCCAATGCAAAAAAGTGATGACTAATGCCTTTACTATTGGGTTAATGGAGTCAAAATAAATGAACTAGAGATGCTACTTCCTTGGGTGGTGTAAATCCTCTTACTTCCCAAGGCAAGTATCTCTAGTTAGGGTTTGAGAATGAGGGGTGTAAATCCTTTTACTTCCTCAAACAAACCCTTGCAACATCAATGAACTTTAAGCAATAAATGATGGAGACTAGAGTGGGGGTGTAAATACTCTTACTTCCCACTTAGCTCCTAGCATAACAATCCTTGACTTGAAAAAAATGATAGCATAAGAGTAAAATACCATACCAAAATCAATAAAGATGCTAAGATAATCCACCATAAAATCTAGAAAGCGTTACTCCAAGGCTAGCGCCTCACCCCACTATCAACCATTCACAAGAGATAGTCATAAACAAGTGTACAAGAGACAAATATTGCCAAGTGTAGCGAAAATTTTAGATCAAGTCCTCTCACAAGAGGGAGAGTTATTGTGAAAATGAGATCTTATGATCTCTTATTTATACAAAATGTCACCAAGGTGACTTGTCCACTTATTGAGGGGTAAACCACAAGATTAGGGGTCAACAACCCTAATCTTGCCCCCTTTAACAAAGTAATATTAAACAATTCATTTAAAATTTCACTTTTGCACAAGTAAAACCCTAATTTACATGGACGTCTCCCCTTTAGGGGACGTTTTGCCACTTATAAGAAGTCGTTGGTGTTGGAGAAGCACGGGTAGGCCTCCAAAGGCCACATGCCAAGCATCTAGGCAATCTCCTCATGGTGAAGACCTCCTCCTCCTCAAAATGTCCATGTGTCAATGAGTGGCTACATCACAACCAAAACCTAGCCCCCAAAAGTGACGTCATGCCCTAGGAGGTGATGTTTTGTCTCTCCTAGGCAAATCGTTTGGCGAGTGAAGTATGGGCTAGGTCCGTCCAGCTTCCCTCTAGGCCTCCAATATTTCAACTCTGTGATCCGACATGTGGACCTTTGGTGTTGGCGTTGGAAGTCACTCCTGGATTGCAACAGGAGCAGAGCCCGACGCTCATCAGTTTATGTCACAAATAATTTAATGGGGTGATTGAATGGGTAGAGACTCCAGAAGATATCGCTCTAACTCATAAAACCAGGCTTGGTATGTAGAAAAACAAAGGAGGTCTTGATCTAACTTCAGTCAGTGAGTTGATAATAAAATGAGCAGATGGAAGACTTAGCGAGATGAGTGAGCAAGACTGCTTTGGGCATCAGGCCTTTCAGCAGCTTGAGGAGGAAAAACTCAGAATACAAGATCCTCTTGGTTCAGAGTTTCGGGGAACTGAAAGGTGACTTGACTGGATCTTCCAATTCCAAATCATTCGGCGTTGAGAAAATACAAGAACTGATTAGAAACGATACAACTATTACAGTGATCCAACATACATCATCCTATAACAGTCGCAACTCGATTGGATCCTCCAATTCCGAGCTGTTCTAACACAGTGTACATAGAGAGATGGAAAGAGGCTGACATTCATAAGGAAAGAAGTCTCGAGTGTCAATACATAACCAGAGCAACAAGTGCTTCATCAAAACTTTACAATCGGGAGCCTAGCTCAACCATCGATACCTTCAAAAATACAAAAACTGAGTACATATACTCAGAAAAATTCGTTCGACAGAGGCATGCTCAGACCTCCAAGGCGTGGCGTCCCTTCAGTCAAATTCAGACGGAAATCCTTCGTCAGACATCACCTTAACTTTGCATGGCCTTTGCAGGGGAGGTAGCTGAAACATTAAAGTTCAACCTATCGTGTGCATGTTCTTTGGTCGGATGAGAACATCAGATCGACATGGGATTTTCAGATCAATCTGCACACCGGATGGTCTTGGGTAGACCACCTGCTAGAACCTCCATGCCTCACATTTAATGAGTGAGACGAGGTTTCAACTACCTCCATCCACCTTCATTCATTTTTAGCGAGGACCAAGATCGAGGTCGAGCTGAACTAGTCCCTGGAGAACGCGATGATTCCTTCTGCAGCTAAACCCGGCGCTTCGGCCCTTTGTGTAATTCTTTCTATCGCCCCCAAGTGACCACGGGCTGTGACCCTGTGCCTATCTCCAATGGCGCTTTCGACATTTCGTGTTTCGTATATGGGAGGAGGCTGCTCCTTGTGCTTCAAAGCTACGAAAGGCGAGGTGGCGACATAGCCTAATCGCGCACCACGTGTCTGTGCGGGATGGACGATTGAGATCACTTTCGACGATACTGTGGGCCCGAGTCCTGAATGCTTTCGGCGCTTCGCGTCTCGCAGCTATGAGGAGGCTGCTCCTGGTGCTTTGAACTTACGAAAGGCGAGGAGACGATGGAGCCTAATCGCGCACCACATGTCTGTGTGGGATGGACGACTGAGATCACTTTCGACGATACTGTGGGCCCGAGTCTTGAATGCTTTCGGCGCTTCGCATCTCACAGCTGTGAGGAGGCTGCTGCTGGTGCTTCGAAGTTACGAAAGGCGAGGAGGCGATGGAGCCTAATCGCGCACCACGTGTCCCTCTCTGATGGATGGTCCTGATCATCTCGGCAAGACTGTGGGCCCGGGTCCTGGACGCCTTCAGCACTTCGCGTCTCGCAGCTGGGAGGAGGCCGGTCCTCGTTCTTCAAAGTCATGAAGGGCGAAGTGGCGATATAGTTCGATCGTGTGCCACGTACTCCTCCGGGATGAACGACTGAGATCTTTTTGGTGATATATAAGCGCTATCCATTGCGCTAATCCTGGCGCAACTCTGCTAACCGCGATTACCAACCGATCGTCGATCTGCTCAATAGATGGATCCTTGTCGTTGAATCCCGGATCGCCCATCTGCTAACACTTAAGTCCGAAATGGACTTCTTCTGCGTGCTGCGCTTGGCGCTTATGCCTGCAAATGAATAAAATGCATTTGATGGGTTCTTTAAGCCCCATTTATTCGTGTTTACGCCACGAGCTTGAATCTTGGAGAGAAAAAACGCCCCCTTGCAAGAATTTGTGCTAACATTAGGCTCCATGGGGGATAGAGTCGTCCTTGCGATGCTCTAAGAACTCATTTTGCAGCTTCAGTGCCTTGCTATTGGGCTATGGAGTCATTTACTAAGCCGAAAAATAAAAATAAACAAAGAACCAAAAGGACAATATTTACAAACAAAGGAGCCGTCTAAGGCTCAAACAAAACACTTCTTCATAAAATGCCCATTTACTGGGCTGTTGAAAACCTCTTCACCCTCCAAATCCTGCAACCTGTATGTGTTATTTGAGAAAACCTCAGAGATTTTGAAGGGCCTGATCCAGAGGGCGTCGAACTTGCTGTGTTTGCCCTTATCCTGTCTGGGTGCATCCCACTTAAGCACCAAATCCCCGATCTCGAACTCCTCCTTCCTGACCTTCCTGTCAAAAGCCTGTTTGACCTTTTGCTGATGACTATGAGCTGCGTCCATCACCTGTTCCCTGATCTGTTGTACTTCCACCATCTGATGAATCCTTCTGACCATATGATCCGTCTCTCCTTCATAATCTTGAAAGAACTTAGCTACAGGTAAGGCGAGCTGAGTGGGAAAAACTGCCTCTGTTCCGTAGACCAGCTGAAAAGGCGAGGTGCCCAGGGATTTCTTCGTTGTCACTCGATCGGCCCATAGAGCAAATTTGAGCTTTGAATCCCAAGCCCTCTTATTGTCTTCCAATAATCTTTTAATGAGCTTGATTAGGTTTTTATTGGAAGATTTTGCCAGTCCATTTCCTTGAGGATAATAGGGGGTGGAGTGAATTAGCGAGATCTGGAACTGCTCATAGAACTTAATCAGAGGCTCAGATTTGAATGAAGCAGCATTATCAGTGACAATCCTGCTGGGATAGCCAAATCTGGCTATGATATCCTCCAGAAAGCTGATGATTACTTTGTGCGATGCATTTCTGGTGGGGGCAACTTCTATCCACTTGGTGAAATAGTCTGTCGCAGTCAAGATCCATTTGTGTTGGCCACTTGAGGGAGGATGAATTTCTCCAATGAAGTCCAATCCCCACTGCTGAAAGGGTGCCAAAACTACTACGGGCTTCAGTGGAAGTGGTCTAAGCTGCTGCTTTCCTGAGAACTTCTGGCATTTGATGCAGGCTCTGGTTTCTTTGCAGACATCAACGAATAAAGTGGGCCAGTAATACCCAGCCCTGAGGATTTTGTGAGCTGTGGTCTTCTAGAAATTATGCCCCCCACAAAGACCGCTATGAAAATCAAACATAACTTTTTGGGCTTCTTGTGGATTCAGGCACCTTAAAAATACCCCTAGAGGGTCCTTCCAGTACAAGGCTCGGTCAATGAGGCAATATTTGACCACCTTGAGCTTTAAAGCTCGTGCCTTGCTCTTTCCCATTCCATCAGCAGGCTTCAATTCTTGCAGAAAATACAAAATATCTCTATACCAGACGCATTCTGCTAGTGATAAGTCACCTTGAGAACCTTTGTTGGACGACTCAGCTTGCTGATTTTCTGAACAAGCATTGATGAAGCTGATCCCCAAGGCTTTGCAATTGGATTCAGCCAACAACTTGGCCAAACCCTGCCCCTTTATCAACTTGGTGGGCTTAATCTCCAGATCAAACTCCAAGATTTTGGCAACCCATTTACCTCTTCTCCCATCTATGTCAGGCTGTATAAGGATGTCCTTCACAGGGGCTGAAGGAACGTATGCAGTCACTTTTGAGTGCAAGACATAGACCCTGAAAGCTTTGAGAGCTTTCACCAAGGCATAGGCCTGCTTCTCCATGATTTCATACTTGATTTCAACATCTCTTAATGCTTTACTGAAGAAGGCAATGGGTTGCTCTCGCCCTTCCTCATTTTTCTGGAGTAAGACCGCTGCTACTGTATCAAAAGAAGCGAAAGAAAAAACTAGGAAGTCTTTGGAATAGTCAGGACTGATCAACACAGGTGCCTTGGTCAATGCCCTTTTTATTTGGATAAAAGATTCCCTAGGTTCAACAGTCCATTTTACTTCTTTTCCTTTTCTGAGTATGACTGTGATGTGTTTCACCATCTCAACAAAATTTGAGATGAACCTCCTTAGAAAGTTAATCTTCCCTAAAAAAGCCTGAACTTCCTTTCTAGATCGGGGAAGTGACAGAGTCTGAATTGCCTCTACCCTGCTGGGATCAATCCTCACTCCTTCTGTTGATACTATATGACCTAACAATTTCCCCTCCTTCATAGCAAACAAAGATTTTTGGGGGTTTAAGGATAGGCCAAACCTCCGACACTTCAAGAACACTTTTCTTAGGTGACAACAGTGCTCTTGGTCAGACCTGGAGAAGACTGTGATGTCATCCAGATAGATCACCACAAACTGATCTTTTTCCCCAATGAAGGCTATATCCATGGCTCGCTGAAATGTTGCTCTTGCATTCATCAATCCAAAGGGAATTTTGGCATACATGAATGTGCCCCAAGGAGTGGTGGAGGCCGTTTTTTCTCTGTCCTCAGGCATGACTGATATCTGGTTATAACCAGAAAAACCATCGATCATGGATATCCTAGATGCACCAGTTACCCTCTGCAATATGTGTTCCATCTTAGGTAGGGGGTAATTGTCCTTTCTTGAGTTTCTGTTCAGATTCCTGAAGTTGACGCAAAGCCCGATCTCGCCACTTTTCTTTCTTACCGGGACCAAATTGGCCACCCATTCAGAATATCTCAAGGGGACAATGATTTGGGCATCTAACAATTTCTTCACTTCTTTTTCCATGACAGGCAGCAACATGGGATTGATCTGTCTTAGCTTTTTCCTAAATGGTTTAGTCTCTTCCTTTAGTGGGATCTTGTGTTCAATGACAGATGTGTCATATGTCTTGAGGTCTTCATAGGTCCATGCAAACACATCAACAAATTCTCTTAATAACTCGGTATATTCGGCCCTTTGTTCTCTGGTCAAACTGCGCGACAACTTGACAATCTTAGGCTCCTCCTGTGTGCCAATGTTGCACTCAGCTGTGTCAACATCTTCATCTGAAACCCTACCCTTTACTGCCACATCATTTCCATCAAACAATCTTTCTAAAGGGACTAGTCCCCTCAGAATGTGATCGCTAGGCAGCTGAATAATCTGGTGATTAGCAATTTTATTTGAAAATACTGCAGGGCAGGGGTGACCTTCAAGGTCCGGGTCCTGGTCAATGTGCAACTCAGAAAATTCGTCGACAGCCTGCAGAAAATTATTGATTTCAAGATCGCCTTCGAATACCTTCCAGTGTCTGACATTGTCCGGTATAGCTGGCCTATATTTTATCTCAACATCGTATTTGACCATAGACAACAGAGGGATCTTGAACGGCTAGCTGAAATAGATAAAGAATCGACCACAACATTATCTTCCCTTGGGACAAAAGAAATGTTGAAAGCTGAGAAGAAATTATCAATCAGGTCCCATACCTCGTTCCTGTAGCTTCCGAGCTGTGGATGCTTGGCCTGATAGACATTTCTGACTTGCTGAATAATTACCTCAGCATCTCCAAACACTGCTATCTCCTCTATCCCCATCTCCTTTGCGGATCTTAAACCCAGAACCAGAGCTTCATACTCTGCCACATTGTTGGTGGTTTCAAATTCTAGCGTGTATGACAGGGATATGGTCTCTTGAGAAGGTGACATGAAAACCACTCTAGCGCCAACGCCTTCGCTAGAAGAAGCTCCGTCGAAAAACATTTTCCAAATGGAGATGTTTGGAGGAGGTGTCCCATGATCAAATAAGTGTTGCTTTCTGATTTGGAAAGGGGCTTCAGGAGCATCGGTGATCTGCAATAAACTAGACCCCAAATCAGTGTCCAGTGCAAAGATAGGATGATTGGTGGGGTTTGCTTCATCACTGACAATATAGGCTAGCTGGGCTTCTCTATACAACCTCTTATGTTCCCCTCCAAAGACTGGAATAGTAGCATATGTGAGATCCATCTGTAATGTTCCTCCAAGCTTTTTAATCCAAGATCTTGACAACAACATGCCAAACTTGGGAGGAACGTCGGCCACTACAATGTCCATGACCACACTCTTCATTGGCAGTCGAAACAGAGAGACCGCCAAGTCTTTGATGACTCCAAGACATTGCACCCTCCTTGAATCAAAAGAGTACAAATCACGATAAGCCCTTGTCACTTCCAATCCCAATTCTTCCATGACTATTTTAGGCATAAGGTTATGGGAAGCCCCTGAATCCATCATGAGGCAGTTGTGCAGCACTTTATCATGTATGTTCAAGGATGTGTAGAAAGGAGGGGATGAATCATCTCTATCTTCTACCATGGGACCTAGGACGACTGTTGGCTTTTCATCTTGAATATTTATTGAGTCTGTGGAAGGTTGGGGGGGTTCAGATTGTATAAGCTTGGAGAGGGACCTTTTGAAATCTTCATTTTTCACTAGTTCGGATAGGGGTACAAGAATTCTAATTTTCTGAATCTCATGCTCAAAACTAAAGGGGGAGAGAGACTTAGGAGCTTCCCTTACCTCGGAGACAAGTTCCTTGGCTGCTGGTGAAGCATTCTGAGGTTTCTTTTCTTTAGTAGTGGTTGCTGCAGCTTTAGTGGGCCTTTCCGCTATGAGGGGCTGATCCTGGCTATCAAAATTCCCTTCTTTCTTTTTTGACCTGAGATTGTATCTGTTAGGAGCGCTGCTGGCCTTTTCCCCTTTACTCAACTCGTTGATTTGAGTGTTGATAAGGGATTCTTCATATGTAGATTGAGTCAAATGGAGAAACGGGGAAGTTTCCTCGATGCAGTGGATCTCAGGGTCGAGTTCATCCACCTCCTCCCCTTCTTCATGAGCAACTAGGCTATTCTGGAGAGGGGTCTGAATCCTCTGGTCATCCCTGTCTCTGCTTCTTTGTTCCTTTGGCAAAGTTTGTGGCATATTGATACCAGGCCTCCTGAAACCTCGACTATCAGTATTCTGGGGGTTTTTGTATGTGGGCTTCCCCTCTAACTCCCACTTCTCCATCCTAGCTGGGAGAGATTTCAACACTTTAGTTACCTCATCCATTTGAGGAGGAAGGGGAGAGGAATAGGATGAGGAGGCTTCAACTCTCCTCCTGGGCATGTCTCTGTCAGCCTTACTCCTGAGTCGGTCAACAACCAATATATTAGACTCTACTTCTATGGCCACGTCTTGTATGTGCGCCAGAGTGGTAGCTCTCCTTTCCCTCAACAGAAGGCAAAAATCGGGATCAAAAGCACTAGCATAAGTGATCTTCGCAGAGGCTTCTGAGGGCTTTATCTCGGTGGGGATCTTATTGTACATTTTATTAAATCTTTTGGAGAAGTCAGAGACAGACTCTCCTTCCTTTCTCTTCAAAGATCCAAACTCTATCATGTAATACATGAAGTCCTTTTTGTCTCCCCACTGTCTCAAAAAGGCATTATCCAGAGCCTCAATCCCGTTAATAGATCCAGGAGGCAAGGCCCTAAACCATTTTCTAGCCTGACCTTCAAGACTATGGACGAAAATCCTCATCCATACATCTGCATGCATGATAACATGATCGTCTGTAAAACTATAGAAGGCTTCAAGGTGTTCTTCTGCAGTTATGTCCCCCTCGCCTATAAACTTGGGCAGTTGCTTGAGGTAGCCATCTGCTGGAAGGGCATTGAGAGGTTGAGGTAACACGAGGGGAGCATACCTAGCAGCTATTATAGCCTCCATTCTGGTCATAGGGGGATTTGCTCTTGCCATAGGTATATTAGGTGGAGGAGAACTTGGAAGGGAAAGGGTTCGAAAAGGGGATACTGGGAAAGAGCTTCCAGGAAACAATGGGGGATTTAGGGAGAAGGTTAACGGGCTTGAGTCAGCAGATGCTTCTCTTTGTGTAGAAGTGGCAACAGTAACAAGAGGAGGAGTGGCAAAGCTAGGAGTGGGGAAGTCTGCTGTGGTCCTAGGTCCACGCCAAGGTAGAGCTTCAGGGGGAAGGGGAGTGACATGGATTTCTCCCTCCAATCCCAGGCCGGGAGGGGAAAACTCAGCAGGAACACTATCAAAATTTGGGAAATAGGAGACTTCAGAAAAAGGTCTGCTAGGAAGTTGAGGAGAAGAAAATGGAGTTTCTACAGAAGGAGATGGCGGGTTACCTGGTTCGACGGTGGAAGTTTCTCCTTCAGAGGCCTTTCCTTTTCTGAAAATCACCTCCGGATCAACGACAGGTGTAGCTAGAGGTAGCTGTGGATGAGACCGCGTGTGTCTGCCTTTGAAAGCCACAACTAAAACATCAGGTTCGCTTCAGTGGAGTCGTCACAATGGAGTCGCCAGGTGCATAGTAGCAATCTTCAAAGGCTTTGATGCCTGATGCACCTTCAGAATCAGAGGCTCAGTGTCGTTCAATCTCGGGGAAAATTTTCAACTTCGTCCCCGGCAACGACGCCAGAGATGTTGGCGTTGGAAGTCACTCCTGGATTGCAACAAGAGAAGAGCCCGACGCCCATCAGTTTATGTCACGAATAATTTAATGGGGAGATCGAATAGGTAGAGACTCAAGAAGATATCGCTCTAACTCAGAAAACCGGGCTTGGTATGTAGAAAAACAAAGGAGGTCTTGATCTAACTTCAGTCAGTGAGTTGATAATAAAATGAGCAGATGGAAGACTTAGCGAGATGAGTGAGCAAGACTGCTTTGGGCATCAAGCCTTTCAGCAACTTGAGGAGGAAAAAATCAGAATACAAGATCCTCTTGGTTCAGAGTTTCGGGGAACTGAAAGGTGACTTGACTGGATCTTCCAATTCCAAATCATTCGACGTTGAGAAAATACAAGAACTGATTAGAAACGATACAACTATTACAATGATCCAACATACATCATCCTATAACAGTCGCAACTCGATTGGATCCTCCAATTCCAAGCTGTTCCAACACAGTGTACATAGAGAGATGGAAAGAGGCTGACCTTCATAAGGTAAGAAGTCTCGAGTGTCAATACATAACCAAAGCAACCGATGCTTCATCAAAACTTTACAATCGGGAGCCTAGCTCAACCATCGATACCTTTTGAAATACAAAAACTGAGTACATATACTCAGAAAAATTCGTCCGACAGAGGCGTGCTCAGACCTCCAAGGCGTGGCATCCCTTTAGTCAAATTCGGACGGAAATCCTTTGTCAGAAGTCACCTTAACTTTGCATGGCCTTTGCAGGGGAGGTAGCTGAAACATTAAAGTTCAACCTATCATGTGCAGGTTCTTTGGTCGGACGAGAACATCAGATCGACATGGGATTTTCAGATCAATCTGCACACCGGACGGTCTTAGATAGACCACCTGCTAGAACCTCCATGCCTCACATTTAATGAGTGAGCCGAGGTTTCAACTATCTCCAACCACCTTCATTCATTTTTAGCGAGGACCAAGATCGAGGTTGAGCTGAACTGGTCCCTGGAGAACGCGGTGATTCCTTCTGCAGCTAAACCCGACGCTTCGGCCCTTTCCGCAATTCTTTCTATCGCCCCCAAGTGACCACGGATTGTGACCCTGTGCCTATCTCCAAAGGCGCTTTCGGCATTTCGTGTTTCGTGGATGGGAGGAGGTTGCTCCTTGTGCTTCAAAGCTACGAAAGGTGAGGTGGCGACATAGCCTAATCGCGCACCACGTGTTCGTGCGGGATGGATGACTGAGATCACTTTCGGCGTTACTGTGGGCTCGAGTCCTGAATGCTTTAGGCGCTTCGCGTCTCGCAGCTGTGAGGAGGCTGCTCCTGGTGCTTCGAAGTTACGAAAGGCGAGGAGGCGATGGAGCCTAATCACGCACCATGTGTCCGTGCGGGATGGACGACTGAGATCACTTTCGACGATACTGTGGGCCCGAGTCCTGAATGCTTTCGGCGCTTCGCGTCTCGCAGCTGCGAGGAGGCTGCTCCTGGTGCTTTGAAGTTACGAAAGGCGAGGAGGCGATGGAGCCTAATCGCGCACCACGTGTCCCTCTCTGATGGACGGTCCTGATCATCTCGACAAGACTGTGGGCTCGGGTCCTGGACGCCTTCGACACTTCACGTCTCGCGGCTAGGAGAAGGCTGGTCCTCATTCTTCAAAGTCACGAAGGGCGAAGTGACGATATAGTTCGATCGTGTGCCACGTACTCCTCCGGGATGAACGGCTGAGATCTTTTTGGTGATATATAAGCGCTATCCATTGCGCTAATCCCGACGCAACTCTGCTAACCGCAATTACCAGTCGATCATCGATCTGCTCAATAGATGGATCCTCGTCGTTGAATCCCGGATCGCCCATCTGCTAACACTTAAGTCCGAAATGGACTTCTTCTTCGTGCTGCACTTGGCGCTCATGCCTGCAAATGAATAAAATGCATTTGATGGGTTCTTTAAGCCCCATTTCTTCGTGTTTACGCCATGGGCTTGAATGTTGGAGAGAAAAACACCCCCTTGCAAGAATTTGTGCTAACACTTGGCATCCAACCTATGGGCTTATAGCCCCATGGAAGCCCAAGCTAGGCTTGTTCTCCCAAAACTATCCACCAACTAGATCCTGCAAAGACAAATGAGCACGCCCTCCAAAGATCTCAAGTCATAACATCATGATAAGTTTATCCAATCAATAAATGAGCCACCTAAGCATGTGCATCAAAGATCACTATATCAAACAATTAATTGCTCAAAAAGACACTGTACGACTTGTCAATCTTGAGTATGGGAGGGTTGACGAAGTGTCCTATTGGGTAGATCTTTCCCTAGGTCAAGGAGAGTTTCCAAGAGATCCCTCTCTAAGCCATGCAAAATGGATGAAGTGGTTGGGGTCAAGATTCAATGGGCATAGGGCTCATGATATATAAGGGGTCATAGTGTCTCATTCATGGGGGCCTTTGTAGAGGGTTGTGTGGTACCTTCGTCCGCAATGCACTTTTTCCAAGCCCATTAATTGCCATCCTTTTGTTCTTTCATAATTTTAAGGAGAGGTTGAAGGTCACTGCCCTGGCATGGTGACCAGATAATGGCAATGTCACACACAAACACCTATTGGAGATGAGAAGGCTGGTTCGTGATGAGACCCCCTTTCTCTCAGCCATGCAACTGAGAGCCATTACCCTGGTTTGGTGACCAGATGATGACAATGACATACCACTAGATATTCATGGATGTGATAGGTCGACTCGTGATGAGACCTCCTATACTTAAACTAACCTTTTAAGCATTCTTTATTATATTGTGGGTCCCCTTTACTCAAAGATAAGCATTTCACTGCTTTCTTGGGTGATTCCTGGGTGAA
The DNA here is from genome assembly GCA_009831015.1 of Picea engelmannii. Lineage (NCBI taxonomy): Eukaryota > Viridiplantae > Streptophyta > Pinopsida > Pinales > Pinaceae > Picea > Picea engelmannii. Next base: position 92,738 of record ML799775.1, read on the forward strand.
GCATCTGGAAGGTTCATACAAAGCTTTTATCTTTTACCCAACATCAATCCCTCTGGGCCTTCAACCCCTTTTTCCCATAGAATGAGGGACAACCCCTTCTTGGGTCAATACACCCTAAAATCCCAAGAGATAAGGAATGGAGGGGAACGAAGATGGAAAGTGGTAAGTATGGTCGGGAACGATACGATGGATTTTTAAGGGAGTTCCTAGTAGCAAACCAATCCCCAAGGAAGACCACTTACTAGGGCACAATGTCAACCACTAAGGTGAAGCAGGGAAAAAGGCATAATGTCCAAGCATATATCATGAAATCTAGAGCAATCTAAAATACAACATACTCAAATGGCTTAAATATTGAAATGATGCTCACCATGATACTGACTTGTACCTCATGGAGCAAGGCCCATTGCCTTCTGGAAGCCAGTTGATGTGGTGGATGCCATTTGAAAATCTGTGACCATCTGTGGTGGTGAGAGGGGTTTCCAACTGTGCAAAAGGGTACTGCTGGCCATGTAGTCTTCTTGACACTCCATATCTGCAACCTGAGGGCCTCGAGACATAATCTCCTTAGTTATCCACAAAATGCGGATAACATGTGGCTCCTACTTGGGGAAATGTGCTCGTCGTAGAGTGCATGAGAACCGCAATATCTCTTGGTAGACCTGTGCTTGCAAGGAAACATCAAACTGTCTAGTGCATGATAGCCTACTCATCCTTGTTCTCGTATGATCATAATCAAAACCAATTAAGCTAGAAAAATGAAATTTTGACATTATTTCTAACTAAGTATACATATATGATGATGAAATCAATAATGCAAGTAGAGCAAAATGAAAATGCAATGCAACTAAACTAATAGGAGCAAACCAAAATGCAAGATGCAAGCAATCAAGATGACTTACCTACTTAACTGGGGTCTTGAGACCCTGAAGATCAAGTCTCGAAGGTGTCTAGTGAAATCGTACAACCAATGCAACCACCTGATCATCTGATGAAGACATACCCCCCTGTGCTTAATCATGTAAAACACCAAAGATAAGTCCAACACATAGTAATCATGAACATAAATAGACATATAATCAATCATGAAATAAAACTCATGGAGATGAATGGGAGGGAGGAAATCCTGCTGGAAAGAGAAACGACAATCTCGATCATTCTGGGACTCTCGCCTGCAAGCATAGCCACAAGCCTGATCTATCCATCTTTGGAGTGGACTAGCATATGTAGATGGTGGATAATCTTCATCCTCATCAACACAATCACTGCTCCCTGAAGACTGAGAATATGTGAGATGACTCAAGAAGACCCCATGCTTCACTCGAGGGGAAGAAATGAGATACTGGATAGGCTCAAGTCTAGAAGAAGAAAAACACTGCCTCTTCGTCCATGAATCCTCGTGAGAATCCTGAAGATGACAAAACTAGAGAGATGGCCTATAGATCTCTTCGTGGTCACTCGATCGTCCCATAGAGCAAATTTCAATCTTGAATGCCAGGCCTTCTTGTTGTCTTCCAACAGTCTTTTGATGATCCTTATCAGGCTTTTGTTGGAGGACTCTGCTAAACCGTTGCCCTGAGGATAGTATGGGGTGGAGTGAATCAGTTTGATCCCGAATTACTCACAGAACTTGGCTAATGGCTCAACCTTGAAAGAGGCTGCGTTATCAGTGACAATCTTACTTGGGTAGCCGAATCTTGTGATGAGGTCTTCCAGGAATCCAATGATTACCTTGTGGGAAGCACACCTGGTGGGGATAGCTTCTATCCACTTGGTAAAGAAATCTGTGGCAGTCAGAATCCATCTGTGCTGCCCACTGGATGCGGGGTGAATTTTTCCAATGAAATCTAGGCCCCATTGCTGGAAGGGTCCCGAAACAACTACAGGCTTTAAAGGCAGAGACTTGAGTTGTTGCTTTCCTGAAAATCTTTGGCATGGGATACAGGCTCTAACTCCTCTATGGACATCAACGAACAAGGTGGGCCAGTAGTACCCAACTCTGAGAATTTTGTGGGCTGTGGCCTTCCAGAAATGGTGCCCTCCACATAGGCCGCTGTGAAATTCAACCATGAGCCTGTCGACCTCCTATGGATCCATGCATTTTAAAAGCACCCCCAGGGGGTCTTTCCAGTATAAAATTTGATCGACAAGGCAGTATCTGACTGTCTTGAGCTTCAGAGCTCTTTCTTTTCTTCTTTGCAGGCCGTCTGGAGGCCGCAACTCTTGCAGAAAGTATATGACATCCTTATACCAGGGACATCGAGCCAATGGGGGCTCTCTTTGAGGATTTTTTTCAGATAGTCGACCTTGCTGAATTCCTGAGCATTCGTTGATGAAACTCACCCCCAAAGCTTGGCAATTGGCTTCAGCCAACAACTTGGCTAAGCCTTGACCTTTGATCAATTTGGTAGGCTTTATTTCCAGGTCAAATTCCATAATCCTGGCCATCCACTTACTCCTTCTCCCGTCTATGTCAGGCTGAATAAGAATGTCTTTAACAACAGATGAGGGGACATAAGCGATGATTTTTGAGTGCATGACATAGATTCTGAATGCCTTGAGAGCCTTTACCAGAGCACATGCCTGCTTCTCCATAGTGTCATACCTGACTTCGACATCCCTCAATGCTCGACTGAAATAGGCGATAGGCTGCTCTAGCCCAACCTCGTTTGTCTGTAGTAAAACAGCAGCCACTTCAGTCAGGGCCTTCTTTATTTTCTCAAAGGAATTTCTCGATTCAGAAGTCCACCTCACTTCATTTCCTTTCCTTAACATGGTTGTTATAAGCTTTACCTCCTCAGCAAAGTTAGGCACAAACCTCCTTAGAAAATTAATCTTACCAAGGAAAGATTGAACCTCCTTCTTGGACCTCGGGATTGATAAGGCTTGTATTGCCTCAACTCTGCTAGGATCTATCCTGACTCCTTCCATTGATACTATGCGGCCTAGTAACTTTCGCTCCTGCATGGCGAACATAGATTTCTTGGGGTTTAATGAAATGCCAAAACTCCTGCATTTCAGGAAAACCTTCCTGAGATGACAACAATGTTCTTTATCAGATTTTGAAAATACTGTGATGTCATCCAGATAGACGACCACAAATTTATCCTTTTCCCCAATGAAAGCTATGTCCATGGCCCATTGAAAAGTTGCCCCTGCATTCATTAATCCAAACGGCATCTTGGCATACATGAATGTGCCCCATGGAGTGGTAAATGCCATCTTTTCCCTGTCCTCAGGCAGAACAGAGACTTGATTGTAGCCAGAGAAACCATCGATCATGGACATCCTAGATGCTCCTGTTACCCTCTGCAGTATATGTTCCATCTTTGGTAAGGGGTAATTATCCTTTCGCGAGCTCCTGTTCAGGTTTCTGAAGTCTACACAGAGTCTGATTTCTCCATTCTTTTTCCTTACTGGTACCAAGTTGGCCACCCACTCTAAATATCTCAGTGGTGATCTGGGCTTGTAGCAGCTTTTTCACTTCCCTCTCCATAATAGGCATCAGCATAGGATTGATCTGTCTTAGCTTCTGCCTAAATGGCTTTGCCTCCCCTTTTAATGGGATTTTATGCTCGATGACATAAGTTTCATATGTTTTGAAGTCTTCGTAGGTCCAGGCGAAAACATCAACAAATTCCCTCAAAAGTCCAACGTATTCATACCTCTGCTCCTTCCTCAGACTTCTTGGCAATTTGACAAAATTGGGTTCATTCTTAGTGCCAATGTTGCATTGAGTTGTATCAGCGTCATCTTCTGAGATTTCCCCTTTTAATGCCACATCATTTTTATCAAAAAGTCTTTCTAAAGGAACCAGTCCCTTCGGAATATGATTGCTGGGCAGCTGCACAATGTTACGCTCTGCAATCTTATTCAGAAAATTACCCCCATCAAGCTCTTCTTCAGAGACAAAGTCTTGGTCGATATGCATCTCTGAAAATTCTTCGACAGTCTCCAAGAATTTCTTGATCTCAAGATCATCCTCGAACACCTTCCAATGCTTGACATTGTCAGGTATGGAGGGCCTGTATTTTACTTCTACATCATATCTGAATTTAGGTGGCAAGGGCACTTTGAAACTGCTTGCTGATGTAGCCAAGGAATCTGCCACTGTATTCTTATCTCTTGAGATGAAAGAAATGTTAAATGCTGATAAGAAACTGTCAATTAGGTCCCATACCTCATTTTTGTAACTCCTGAGTCGAGGATGCTTAGCCTGATAAGCGTTTCTGATCTGTTGGACCACCAACTCTGCATCTCTGAACACTGCTACCTCCTGAATTCCCATTTCCCTTGCGGCTCTTAATCCTAGGACAAGAGCTTCGTACTCTGCCACATTGTTGGTAGCTTCAAATTCTAGTTTGTATGACAGAGATATGGTTTCCTGAGCCGGTGACACAAAAAACACCCCAGCTCCAGCGCCTTCCCTGGAAAAGGCTCCGTCAAAAAGCATTTTCCAGACGGGGGTGATGGAGGGAGGAAATTTATGGGAGGTGGTGGACGACTTTCTGAGTTGTAGAGGAGGCTCGGGAGCATGAGTGAGTTGTAGTAAACTGGAACCTAAATCAGTGTCCAAGGCAAAAATAGGATGGTTGGTAGGATTGGTTTCATCACTGATTATATAGGCCAATTGGGCTTCTCTGTATAGTCTCCTATGCTCTCCTCCAAACACTGGGATAATAGCATATGTGAGGTCCATCTGCAAAGTTCCCCCCAGTCTTTTTATCCAAGATCTTGACAACAACATACCGAACTTGGGGGGGACATCAGCCACTACAATATCCATGACCACACTTTACATGGGCAACTGAAACAAGGTCACGACCAGGTCTTTGATAACTCCTAGACATTGAACTTTTCTGGAGTCAAAGGCATAGAGGTCATGATAGGCTCGGGTGACTTCCAACCCTAATTCTTCCATGACAGTTTTGGGCATGAGGTTGTGAGAAGCCCCTGAATCCATCAAGCAACTGTGCAGTACCTTGTCATGTATGTTCAAGGAAGTGTAGAAGGGAGGGGATGAGTCATTCCTGTCTTCTACCATGGGACCTAGAATAACTGCAGGCTTTTCATCTTGCAAATTGATGGAGTCTGTGGGAAGGCATGAGACCTCAGACTGTAAAATCTCGGAGAAGCGTTTCTTGAACCATTCATGTTTAATCAATTCGGTTAGGGGCACAAGAATTCTAATCTTTTGAATTTCATGCTCGAAATTAAAAGATGTAAGCTTTGGAATTTCTCTTATTTCGGGAACATGACTCTAGACTATGGGAGAGAGGGGTCGGGTCTTCTTACCTCTGTGACTATCCGCTATTTCATTAGCAGGCCTCTCTGTTCTAGTGGACTGCTCAAGAACATCAGGTGCTACTGTTTTTTTCTTAGACCTCAGATCATACCTGCCTAGGCTGCCACTAGTCTTGTCTCCCTTGCTCAGATCATTTAGCTGACGGTCCATGAGAGACTCCTCGTATGCTGATTGAGTGAGATGAGGAAAAGGAGGAGTGTCCCCGAAGCAATGGATTTCAGGATCAAGCTCATATGTTTCCCCTTCTTCCCCCTCGACCACAAAATTGTTTTGAAAAGGGGCCTGAATTTTCTGGTCTTCTCTGTCTCTTCCCCTCTCTCTTTGCACAGTTGGGGAAGTAATATTGTTTGGCCTCCTGAAACCTCCTTTGTTTTCGGTGTTTTGAGGGCCCTTGTATGCTTGCCTCCCCTCCACCTTCATTCTCTCCATCTCTGCAGACAAAGACTTCACCACCTTGGTCAGTTCATCTACTTGAGGGTGGGGCACCGATGGGATAGAAGTTGAGGCTTCCGATCTTCCCTTTCTTCTGTCTGCGTCGGCCTTGTTCCTCAGTCTATCAGCTGCTAATACATTGGATTCCACTTCTATGGCCACATCTTGCATTTGAGCTAAGGAGGTGGCTCTTCTTTCTCTCAATAAAAGACAGAAGTCGGGGCCAAACGCACTAGCATAAGAAATCTTGGCCGAGGCTTCTGAAGGATTTATTTCGGCAGGAATTTTATTATACATCTTGTTGAATCTTTTGGAGAAGTCAGAGACAGACTCTCCTTCCATCTTCCTCAAGGACCCGAACTCTGTCATGTAATACATGAAATCCTTCCTGTCTCCCCACTGCCTCAGGAAAACACTATCCAGAGCTTCGATCCCAGCAATAGATCCGGGGGCCAATCCTCTAAACCAGTTCCTCACTTCACCATCCAGGCTCTGGACGAAGACTCTCATCCAGACATCTTCATTTTCAATGTTCAGGTTGTCTGCATAACTGTAGAAAGCAGCCAGGTGCTCTTCCACAGTTATGTCTCCTTCCCCAGTGAACTTTGGCATATATTTCAAGTAATCTCCAGTAGGGAGAGGATTCATAGGATGGGGTAGGATTAAGGGAGCATATTTGGTAGCGACTATGGCTTCCATTTTATTTAGAGGGGGGATTCACACCAGCCATAGGAATATTAGGTGGAGGAGAACTTGGAGGAGAACTTGGAGGAGAAGGAGTTCATGAAGGGGCTACTGAGAATGAGTCTCGAAGTGGAATGGGAAACAGAAGGGGATTTAAGGAGAAGGATAATGGGCTTAAGACAACATATGCTCCTCTTTGTGCAAGAGTGGTAACAGTAGCAAGAGGAGGAGTGGTAAAGATAGGAGTGGGGAAATCTTCTGTGGTCTTGGGTCTACGCCAAAGTACAACTTCAGAGGAGAGGGGAGTGACAAGGGTTTCTCCCTCCAATCCCAGACCAGGAGGGGAAAACTCAGTAGGAACACTCCCGAAATTCAGGAAACGGGAAACCTCAGAAAGAGGTCTGTTAAGAAACCGAGGAGGAGAAAATGGAGTTCCTACAAAAGGAGATGGCAGATTACCTGTTTCGGCGGTGGAAGCTTCTTCTTCAAAGGCCTTTCATTTCCTGAGAACCACCTCTGGATCAGTTTCAGGTGTAGCTAGAGGCAGCTGTGGATGAGACCGCGTGTGTCTGCCCCTAAAAGCCACAATTAACACGACAGGTTCTCCCTAGTGGAGTCATCACAATGGAGTCGCCAGGTGCACAGTAGCAATCTTGAAAGGCTCTGATACCTGATGCACCTTCAGAATCAGAGGCTCAATGTCGTTCAATCCCGGGGAAGATCATCAACTTCGTCCTTGGCAACGGCGCCAGAAATGTTAGCGTCAGAAGTCACTCTTGGATTGCAGTAGGAGCAGAGCCCGACGCCCATCAGTTTATGTGACGATTTGTTTATAAAAAGGGGTGATCGAATGGAAATTAACTCAAAACAATGTTGTTCTAACTCCGAAACTAGGCCAGGCATGCATTGGCAAGTGAGGTCTTAGATAAACTTCAGACAGTGAGTTGTAGTAGGGGTGAGTAGGGGGAAGACTTGTATAAGAGAACTGCAAGGGTCTGTCGTAAACATCAGGTTTCTAACAGACTGTAGGAGAAAACATCTAAACGCAAGATCTTCTTACATTCAAACGCAGAAAACCAGAGAATACAACAATGCAACAATAAATCCTTTATCATAACATAATTGCAATAATTCACGCGAATCAGTCGATCACGAACTGTCTCAGTATGAGATGAAAACTAGATGGGGTGAGAAGATTGTCTGTCATTAAACAATAAATCTTACATACAAATATATAACCAGAGAACTAGAGTGTCTGTTAAAACGTTACAATCGGGAGCTTTGCTCTACCATCGATCCTTTACAAAATACAAAGACTGAGTCTATATACTCAGAAAAATTTGCCTAACAGCGGCGTGCTCAGCCATCCAAGGCTTGGTGTCCCTTCAGCCGAATTCAGACAGATATTCTTCGTCAGACGTCACCTTAACTTCGCATGGCTCCTGTAAGGGGAGTAGCTGAGCCATTAAGAGCCGAGTTAGCGTGTGCAGACCTTCTCTGGCTAATCGAGGACTTGGCATGGCTTCTTTGGAAAAATTGGTACACAAGGCCCTCTCGAGCAGACCGCTTGCCAGACCCTCCATACTTTACACTTAATGAACAAGGAGAGGTTTCAACCACCCCGTTTCACCTTCATTTACTCCAAGCAAGAAACAGGATTGAGATCGGATCTGATGGCACCTGGAGATCGCGATGAGCCTCTTTGTGACTGAAACCCGATGCCTTTGGCCCCTCTTGCACAACTCTTTTATTTCTCGGTGACCACGGGCTGTGACCCTGCGTTTACTCTCAAAGGCGCTTTCGGTGTTCGTGAGTAGGAAGGAGTTAATTCTCGCTTATCACAATCGCGATGAGCGAAACACCGAGATGGCTTAATCGGGCGCTACGCATCCTCTTAGATCTGACGGTCCTGAACTTACTTGGTGATGCTGTGGGCCCAGGTCCTAGACACGCTCGGCACCTCGCCCATCGGGAATATGACATAGCTGCTCCTTGCACCTCGAAATCGCGATGGGTGAAAAGGCGAAGAGCCTAATCGCGCGCTAGGTGTCTCCTATGGATGGACGACCGAGATTGCTCCGAGATACCGCGGGCCCGACTTTGGGCACTTTCGAAGCTTCGGGGTTCAGGGTTTCGATATGTAGAATGACATGGAACTCTCACCCTTCGAACTCCCGAATGCCGAAATGCCGACGCGACTGGATCTCGCGCCACACGTCCTTTCGATGGACGACTGCTATCCTTCCCTGCATACAATATGGGCGTGATCTATTTGCACTAATCTCGGCGCAACTTCGCTATCCGCGATTTCCTGTCGGCCGCCGATCTGCTCCTATGGATGAATCCAGACCGTCGACAATATAATTTCACCCGCTTACTTGCTTGGAAGCCCAAAAACGAGAGTTTCCCATGCTGCACTTGGGCGCTTCTTGTGCAACTTGCAGACCCAAATACTCTTGTGCCTATGACAATAAATGTTACTAACAGAGGTCATCAACTTAGGGTTTAAAACTTAAAGAATTTAGAGAGTTGTTTGATTAGCTTCACTTCAACGTTAGAGGACTTTCAAATCAGTGCCTTAGGGTTTAATGGAGTCATAAGTGAAGGACGCACAAGTTGAGGGAGGCAAGATTTCAAGGACTAGAGGGAAAAGTTTTGAGGTGTTGCAAAGGAAAGGCCTCAAAATCAAAACTCTGTTGTTGCTAAAGCAAGGCCTTGTGCTCTCGCCTCCTTCCCGGCAAAACAACTAGCTCAAGAATAAAAATATAACCAAAACAAGAGGGTTTGATGAGGTGAGGAGTTGCTACAGCAAGGGCTTTCAACAAAACCCTAGAAAGAGTACGACCCTAGTATAGTAGACCTAGGCCAGGGACGTCTCACTCTTCTTGGCTTTCAATTGGTATGGCTAGCAAAGAGGAAGAAGAAATAAGAGTGTAGCTACGACTAGGCGCTTTCTTCCTTCTTCAATGGATGAAAGTTTCTCTATCAGGGGACATGAGACAATGACCTACTTGTATGCTTGTCACCTAGGGTTTTGATTCAGCAAAATTCATAAACACATGCAAGAAATTAAACTACAACCATTCATTCAAGAAGTTTTGCAGAAAAATACTTACAATTAATCAAGAAATAACCATGCAAACGCTAGTTGTAACACCTTCCTTCAAGAGAAACACCATAAATGCCAAAAATCACTTCCTTCAACAAGTGCACATCAATTAATCGAACCAAATACCCAAGAGAGGGCGCAAATTTCAGTCCTCCTTATGGAGTGAATGAGTTATGATGATAAAATGAGGATCAAAATCCTCAATATATACTGTATCAATGACCTAATTTACTTTTTAGGTCATAAAAAGGCCAACAAGGCCATAATATCAAAATTATACTGTTTTTACATTAAATGCTAGACTAAGACCCTAATCAAGCAATAAGGTAAGACGTCACCCCTTCCTAGGGTGACGTTAGCCCCTATAAGGGAAAATGTAGCCTCCTGAAGCAAGACGTTAGCCCTCATTGGGCTCCTCGAAGCTGCCACATGTGCCAACTGCCATGTCCATCTGCCAACATGCTCATGATGACGTCATAAGCCTCCTAGTGACGTCTTGGGCCATCTAGAGCCAACGTCCCTCTGAACGTGGGTCAATCCCCCTAGGCCAAGCAGTGTCGGGGTGCCTCTGGTGGAATGTTCTCTTCTTCTCTGGTGCAAAGTTTGATAATTCTCTGCCCTGTCTTTGCCTCCTTGATGGGGTCTCAACATCCTTCTGGTGGGCTCTTCAACCCCATGGAGGTCCAAACTGAGCATCTCCCTATGTGTACCGGTCCAAATGGTACCTGTCCGTCGGGCATGGTCATGCACATCAAAAGCTACGCCCTCCATGGGCTCATCAGTCACAGGGATCATAGCAATGTCAATCACACCTCATCATTAATATTATTAAACATATGTATAAAATCCCTAATACATCTGTCAATATCTCAAAGACATTACACAAGCCTGCTATACAAATCTGGAGGAAAAGACAAAACGTTCTATTGGGATAGTGTCCATTGGAAAAGGTGAGTTCCCGAAAGAAAACCTCATCAAAACCATGTGAGTGGGTGATGTGGTTAAGGGAAGTCCAAGCATGTGGGTGCAGTGAGGGCCAAGGATGCAATGTGTTATCTGTGGGTGCCTTTATAGAAGGCGAGCTGTACCTGTCATAGATGCACTCTTTCCAAGCCCATTCTTGCCTTTATTCTTTTATTCTTTTATTGATTTTCTTTTTCTTTTTGTTCAAGAGCTAATCAGGGGACACTGCCCTGGTGTGGTGACCAGTGGTGGCAGTGTTACCCACAAGTACTTTTAGAGAAATAAAAGGCTGGCTTGTGATGCAACCCCCTTTCCCTTGGCCATGCAACCAAGAGTCACTGCTAGTTATCCCAGTTATCCCTAAAAAGTGGGGATAACAAGGTGTTGCTAAAGCAAGGCCTCAAAATCAAAACCATAGGGGAGAGAGGCTCACCTTGGTGTAGGGGAACTAGGCCTCGATGCTCTCTCCTCATTCCTTAACTCAATGACAATGATGACTAGCTCGGAAAATAGCATAAAACCAAGACAAGAGGGTTTGGAAGACAACATGTTGCTAGAACAAAGCTTCACCAACAAACCCTAGGGGAAAAACGACTCTCAAGGTGTAGGGGAACTAGGCCTTGAGACGTCTTCTCCTTCTTCGCTTAGGAAAGGAAACGACTAGCAAAATGAAGAGAAAAGAAGAGTGTAGCTACGGTTAGGCTCTCCCCTGTTCAAACAATGGCTGAAAAATCTCTTAATGGGGACATGAGACAAGGACCAATGATGTGTGATTTTCACCTAGGGTTTATTCAACAAATTTATAATACCATATGCAATAAATAACAATACAACCGTTCAATCAAGAAGTTTTGCAGAAATTCACTTACATATCACCAAGAAAAGCATAACAAACCTTAGTTGTTACACCTTCCGCTAAGAGAAATGCCAAAATATGCCATGAAAGTCTTCCTTCAACAAGTGCGCCTCACAATTTCAGCCAATAACCCAAAAGAGGGCGCAAATTTCAGACCTCACTAATGAATGAGTGTGATATGGTCAAAAAATGAGAGTAAAAACTCTCAATATATACTGTATCAATGACCTAATTTTACTTTTAGGTCATAAAAAGGTCGACAAAGCCAAAATACTAAAAATCATACTATTTTACATTAAATGAAAAATTAAAATCCTAATCAAGCAACAAAAGGACGTCATCCCCTTTCTAGGGTGACGTTAGCCCCTTCTAGGGCAAATGCAACCTCCAGGAGCAAAACATTAGCCCCTGTTAGGCTTATCCAAGCTGCCACACGTGCCAAACTTCCCTATCCATTTGCCAAAACGTCCATGAAGCAGGGATGCCGTCATGGACCTCATGGGTGACGTCCTAGGCCTTCCAAGACCAACATTCCACTGAAAAAGGGCCAATCCCCCTAGGTCAAGCTCTGCCAAGGTGCCTCTAGTGGAACATCCTCCTCTACTCCGGTGCAAAGCCCTTGATCCATATCTGTCCTGTCTTTGCCCCTTGATGGGGTCTCAACATCCACCTGATGGGCTCTTCAACCCCATGGAGGTCCGAACTGATCATCTCCCCATGTGTAGCGGTCCAAATGGTACCTGTCCGTCGAGCGTGATCTTGCACAACAACAGCTACGCCCTCCATGGTCTCATCAGTCATAGGGATCATAGCAATGTCAATCACATGTCATCATCAATATTATTAAACACGTGCATACAATCCCTAATACATCAGCCAAAATCTCAAAGACATTACACAAGCCTGCGATACAAATTTGGAGAAAATGATGGGGCGTCCTATTGGGCTAGTGTCCAGAGGAAAGTTTCTGGAAGAGACCTCATCCAATCCATGTAAGTGGGTGATGTGTTCAAGGGATGTCCAAGAAAGTGGGTGCAGTGAGGGCAGAGGATGCAAAGATTTACTTGTGGGTGCCTTTGTAGAAGGTGAGCTTCATCTGTCCTGGATGCAAAGTTTTCCAATCCCATTCATGCCTTTTATTCTTTTTATTTTTATATTGATTTTTTCTTCAAGAGGCTAATCAGGGTGTCGCCGTCCTTATACACACTTGCAAACATGAGCTAAGTCCAACTCACTTAGTGTGTCCTTGGAGGCACAATGCCTAGGTTCATAGCCCACGCTGTCACTTTGACCGGAACATCTTCCATCTAGGCTTACTCCTAGGAAAGCCAAAGGGGGTAGTACTGAGTTACTAGTTGTGTTAAAGTTAAGTTCTAGGAGTTAGTTTTAATTATTTACAAGGTTTGGGGGGATTCTAATCCTAAGATGCTAAGGCAACAATGGAAGATGCAAGGGTTAGCATGTAAAGCAAGCCTTTTCCCTAGGTCAACTAAGACTAGTGCCTAAAGATTGGGCAAGGGGTCAACTATGTTAAGGGGTTGTTCGTTACAAGTAGATTACAAGTTACTTACAAGATTACAAATGAATAAATTGAATCAAAGAATATTAGATACACTTATTCACAAAAATTGCTAAGATATACAAATATTACAAGAGAAAGCTAACCACGTTTTACTTATATGTGTGCAGGATATCAAAAGACTAGAGAATCACATCACATTACCACATTTATGAGATCATCATCAACACATTATATCATCAACACACTCAAAAGATTTAGAATATTTAAGCACAATTGTTATACAGATTATTGAAGATGATTCACACTCTTGATTACTCAACCCACCAAGTGTTTATTAGATTTGGTCCAAGGTTTAATTATTAGGCTTTCTTAAGATTTATCAAATTTTATTAAATCTTTCACCAAAGCCTCCTCCTCCTATTGCCAAATAACTGCTGAATGCTCAAGGGAGCGGACGATGGATATTCAAAAATCCCCCCAAGTGGAAAACCTAAACCTAAGGACACAGGCTTACTAGGGCATCCTGTCAATCCCCCCAGACATGGTCAAGTGGGCAAGTGTAAGATCCAAGCATTTGTTAGAAACAAAAGGAACCAAATTCACATATTCAAGGTTTTTGATGATCAAAGTGACACATACGATGATACCCGGACTAATTACCTCATGGAGGAAGAACCATCTCTGACACAAGACTAAGCCGATGGTGATGAATGTTGCTGCTGTTGACAAGATAAAGGTGCTGGACGAAAGAAAAGGTGGGCCCTCCAGGGCCATGCCAAAGTCAATCTTTCTCTCGGTACTCCATGTCTAGGACCTGTGGGCCTCGAGACATGATCTCCTAGTTATCTCTAAAAGTGGGGGATAACATTTCGCTCCAACTCGGGGACATGTGCTCACCGTAGAGCGCATGAGAACCTCAACATGTTTGGCATAACCTGTTTACCTGCTCGATCTCAATAGCAACATCAGTAATAAATTGGGGTGGTAATGCCACCCCAACATATATAAATATATATAAGACTGAAATAAAACAATTAATAGTGTGAATGTGAAAACAAACTAACATGCAATGCAAAGGGTATAATACACGAATGCAAGAATGCCTACTTACTTGCACTTACCTTTGAAGTCAGGTTGCCCCACCTTGGCGGGGTTTGAGGAGGTTTCTGCTGATGGGTAATGGACACCTTCCTCCTTCCAAAGTGGACAAATAGTAGGAGTCATCAACTGATTCCCTTCCAACCTTGAAAGGTCCGAGGCATGATTGAGTGCTTCCTTTGACATTGGTTGGCTCTCCTTTCTAGGTATCCCACATCCACACTACATCCCCTTCCTTGTACTTCCAGATCTTGTATTTGGTTTTCCCTTGGACGACCCTGGTGTATTGTGCAGAGGGAGGAGGGTAGGATTCTGCTGTAAATACTTCCTGCTGGGACAGACATATCTGTACATCATCTTCTGCTTTCCTTAGTATCTTCACAGTCCAAACTTCCTTGCTTTTGAACTTGTCTAGGAGTTGTTGGTATTCCTCTTTCTTGGGCCATTTAATCTGATCAAATTATTCTTTTGTTGCAAAAGGAATATCTTCTGGAGAATACTTATGAAGAGTTTGTATGATCTCATCATGTGCCTTGTCATCTTTGTCGGAAACATTAAGCTCTTGCACATGAATTGTAATCATAGACGCATTCTGGAGATGACCAATAGTTCCATCTTTCGAGGGTATATTCACATATGTGAGGTCCATCTCAAGAGTATCCCCCAATTCAGAGGCAAACTTCCTGGATAATAACATCCCCCACACATCTGGGACGTCTACGACCACTATGTTCATGTGGATGACCTTTTCAGGGAAATCTTCAGGGAAAACTTGGACATTCTCAATTACCTCATGTGTTGGTATGGCTTTAGACTCAAATCCACATACATTCCTGTAAGGTCGTGTGACTTTCAACCCTAATTTTTGCATGATCTTGAGGGACATCATTTTGGCACTGGCCCCTATATCTAGCATGTAGTTGTTGAGGCTCTTATTATTCATTGTCAAGGTCATGAAGAAAGGGGGATGTTCTTCATACTGGACCCTGAAGTGATCGGCTTGCAACATGATAGGAGGGTCTATGGGTCCATTTGATCCTTGAAAGAATTTGTCAAAATGTTATTTGATGACTTCTTTCAAAGGGATAGTTACATGCATCTTGGATAATGCCCCTTCAAAGTCAAAGTTCATGTCCACCCTTTCAGTCTTGGATGTTTTAGGAAGGAGCACATCCAAGGATGGGGGTTTTGTTTGTTCAGCGGTAGGTTGGCTCGGTTTCTTTCTTCTATACACCTGAAACTCTTGTCTCTTCAATTTTTGTTTTGATTCCTGGTCTAGGTTGTTTATTACCGCCATTCTAGCCAACCTAGTTGCTTCTTTCATGCCATCTTGATGTTCTGCAACGGTGATATTTATTTGAGGGCCTTCCAAGATGTGGCCTATATTGTTCACTTGTTGATGGCCATCATTACTGTAAGGACATTCATGTTCCCAATGTGCTTCACTGCATTCTAAGCACCAAGGGTTTTCATCCACAACATTTGTAGGGGCTAAGGTTTTTGGAATTTCTTGCTCATTCTTTGGTTTATAAAATTGGTTCCCCTTTTGAAATTTCTCTTTGTACGGGACCCTATGTGCTTGGCTCTGGGACATTTCCAAGTTGACGATCCTACTCATCATTAGTTCTTGATTCTTTATGATACCATCCATGGAAGCTTGTAATTTTTCCATACTAGTGCAAAGGTCTGAAGTAGGTTCAGTATTGTGGACTATCTTTGGTTTGGTGTCCATTTCCCCCCTTGGATTTGCGAAAGGCTCAATTTTAGATGAAAGGAGGTTGCCCTCAATTTTAATAGCGAGCTCTTGAGCTTGTTGGATTGATTGAGGGTTTTTGTCCCTGAGAAGATACCCTAGTTGGCCATTAAAAGACTTGGTATAAATGTGGACAAGGTAATCAACATTTGGATGATGGCTTGCAGGGATCTTTTGCAGCAAAGTCTCAAACCTAGTATGGAACTCCCGAATAGATTCATTCTTGTGTTTCCAAAGGGAATTCAATCGAGTAAGAAGCATGTTAATGTCTTCTTTGATACTCCACCTCTTGATAAAGGCTTCCTCTAGTTTGTCCATGGTCTTAATACCACCATCGAGAAGGCTCATGTACCAACGCCTTGAGGCATCAAGGAGGGTAGCAGATAACAAATTCATGACTAAATCTTCAACATCATCACTAACAGGATGAAGTTGAAACAACGCCCAAAAGTTGCTCATGTGTTCTTCGACACTGATAGCATCAGTACCGGTAAACTTAGGTAACCACTTTTCATACTTGGGTGGAATTTGCCTAGGGTAGCCTGGTACGACTGACATGCCTAGTGGTCTGAAAAGAGTAGATGACCTTTGTCTTTGGTTGTTAGCTGGGTTCGTTGTAGCGGTTTGAGATCTACGTATGGTTTTTAAAGGAAGATTACCTCGAAAAAATGATTTTGCAATAGGTGTGTTTCGGGGAGGCTTTCTTCTAAAGGATAGAGGAGGATTATTGTACCTCCTTGCAGCTTGTGGAGTCGCCAGAGAGTTTGCTTGAAACTATCAAAAGTTAAGGAAAAACACCCAAGGTGGAGTCGCCAGGTAATCTTGTAAGATGAAAACTCTAGAGGCAAGGCTTATCGAAAGGTTGTCGTCTTGAGGAAGAATTGACTCAGTGTTCCCCGACAACGACGCCAAAATGTTATCGCGCAGTTTGTAGCAAGGATAAAGGCTAGAGATTGAAGAGACACACTGGCGTCACTGGAACCAATCCCACCCAATGTCACCTCAATGGGATGGTTCTTTCTGTTTAGGGTGGTAAGTGTTAAGGTTTAAGCTATTATTAGAGTTCTTTGCATTTCACTAGATAACAATAGCATAAGATAAGATCACTGAGAAATACACAATCACAAGAGACACATCATTTATCCTAGGAAACCCTCATGGGGGAGAAAACCTAGCAAAAATTCCTTATTATAGATAGCGAATACAATGCTAAGAGATAACTCAAACAAATACATAAAGTCCTCTCCCAAGAATGCACCTCTCTCTCTCTCTCTCTCTCTCTCTCTCTCTCTCTCTCTTCTCCAACTACATCTCTGAAACTTGCTCCTCAAATGAACAAGTGAGTGTGTGTCTAAATGAGGCGCTAGCCTCCTTATTTATACAACTCTGGCATGTGTGGAGGTGTCTTTTCACTGGCAGGGCCGACTTCTCAATATGGGTGATTATAACCACCTTTAATATATTCTGGGGCCTCTTTAATATATTCTGTGGCTGATTTCTTATTCTGCTTATTACAATTATTTTTTGACAAATCTGCAAAAGGGGATTTGGTCTTTTACAATAGCTGACATGATAAATTCGCAATAGGGGATTGACCTAATGAATAATACAACAATAATAATTATAATACACTTTGCAGTTACATTATTTCAACACTCCCCCTTAACAAGAAGGGTATTCTATAATAGCATCAGGCGAGAGAGAGGACAACATCATCAACAACATCAGGTGGGTGAGAGGACATCATCATCAATATCATCTTGGAGCACTGACTGGTGTATCTATAAATCATCGAAAGTTTTTTCTCATCATCAACACAACACAGAGGCTGGAGCATCATCAACACAACATGGAGCTGGAGTATCATCATCCTCATTGGTATGAGGCTAAGGTAACATCATCATCATCTTTAACATTAAAGATGAAATAATATCATAATCATCATCTTCAAGGGGGTAGACCTTAGTTACTAGCTGTGTTAAAGTTAAGTTCTAGGAGTTAGTTTTAATTATTTACAAGGTTTGGGGGGATTCTAATCCTAAGATGCTAAGGCAACAATGGAAGATGCAAGGGTTAGCATGTAAAGCAAGCCTTTTCCCTAGGTCAACTAAGACTAGTGCCTAAAGATTGGGCAAGGGGTCAACTATGTTAAGGGGTTGTTTGTTACAAGTAGATTACAAGTTACTTACAAGATTACAAATGAATAAATTGAATCAAAGAATATTAGATACACTTATTCACAAAAAATGCTAAGATACAAATATTACAAGAGCAAGCTAACCACGTTTTACTTATATGTGTGCAGGATATCAAAAGACTAGAGCATCACATCACATTACCACATTTATGAGATCATCATCAACACATTATATCATCAACACATTCAAAATATTTAGAATATTTAAGCACAATTGTTATACAGATTATTGAAGATGATCTACACTCTTGATTACTCAACCCACCAAGTGTTTATTAGATTTGGTCCAGGGTTTAATTATTAGGCTTTTTTAAGATTTATCAAATTTTATTAAATCTTTCACCAAAGCCTCCTTCTCCTATTTCCAAATAACTGCTAGATGCTCAAGGGAGCGAACGATAGATTTTCAGAAATCCCTTCAAGTGGAAAACCAAAACCTAAGGACACAGGCTTACTAGGGCATCCTGTTAACCCCCCCAGACATGGTCAAGTGGTCAAGTGTAAGATCCAAGCATTTGTTAGAAACAAAAGGAACCAAATGCACATATTCAAGGTTTTTGATGATCAAAGTGACACATACCATGATACCCAGACTAATTGTCTCATGGAAGAAGAACCATCTCTGACACAAGATTAAGCCGATGGTGATGGATGCTGCCGCTGCGGACAAGATAAAGGTGCTGGACGAAAGAAAAGTTGGGCTCTCCAGTGCCATGCCAAAGTCAATCTTTCTCTCGGTACTCAATGTCTAGGACCTGTGGGCCTCGAGACATGATCTCCTAGTTATCCCTAAAAGTGGGGGATAACATCTGGCTCCAACTCGGGGACATGTGCTCACCGTAGAGCGCATGAGAACCTAAACATGTTTGGCATAACCTGTTTACCTGCTCGATCTCAATAGCAACATTAGTAACCAATTAGGGTGGTAATGCCACCCCAACATATATAAATATATATAAGACTGAAATAAAACAATCAATAGTGTGAATGTGAAAACAAACTAACATGCAATGCAAAGGGTATAATACACGAATGCAAGAATGCCTACTTACTTGCACTTACCTCTGAAGTTAGGTTGCCCCACCTTGGTTGGGTTTGAGGAGGTGCCCGTTGATCGGTAATGGACGCCTTCCTCCTTCCAAAGTGGACAAATAGTAGGAGTCATCAACTGATTGCCTTCCAACCTTGAAAGGTCCGAGCCATGATTGAGTGCTTCCTTTGACATTCGTTGGCTCTCTTTTTTGGGTATCCCACATCCACACTATGTCCCCTTCCTTGTACTTCCTGATCTTGTATTTGGTTGTCCCTTGGACGACCCTAGTGTATTGTGCATAGGGAGGAGGGTAGGATTCTGCTGTAACTACTTCTTGCTGGGACGTGTTATCGGACAGTTTGTAGTTTAGGTCAAAGGCTAAAGGATACAGACCAAACTGGCGTAACAGGAACCTTCCCCACCCAATGTGACTTCAATGGGGAGGTTCTTTCTGTTTAGGGAGGTTAGCCCAGGGGAGACATCCCCGACAACCTGGGGTTTTGAAGAGGCTAAGGTATAAATTCAAGATCAAAGTTTCCCCCTCACAGGGTACCACCAAGGTTAGACAGTCCGGCTAATCAGCCAATAAAGAAGTGTATGCCCAAATGAAAACACCTGCCCGGAACAAGACAACAATAATACAATATATATGCAGGCTATAACTCAATGGGTTAGTACTTCAATGACTATCTAATATCAATTAATAAGCAATGTAGAACAATAGATACTAATGAAGTCAACGTTTTATCAATTAGCTATGGCAAAAGCATCAATTCATCAATAACTATCAAGATGATTAAGCTAACACTGTATCCAATCAACACTTTACTCAATAAATGCTTCAAATCATCATTTAATTGCTTATATTCAACAATCGCTGCGTCAAGATGAGATAACCAACTGTGACGTCAGCCCTAATTAGGTTAGTTTGTTAGTTAGGGTTTCAAAATTTAAAGTTTTGAGAGTGGTTTTGTACACTAAGACTTCAACGTTGGAGGTTAGAGATCAATTCCTTAGGGTATATGGAGTCAAACAATGTAAGGGCACAAGGTCTTGAAAGGATGAAGACTTTAAAGACAAGAGGGAAGGGTTCTAGAGTGCTGCAAAGGTAGGGCCCTAGAATCAAAACCCTAGGGGAAAGAGGCTCACTTTGGTGTTGCTTAGGCAAGGCCTCGTGCTCTTTCCTCCTTCTTTAGGTCAACTTGGCAAAACGACTAGCATAAATGATAAATTTAAGGAATGAGGTGAGAGAAAGTGTTGTAAAGACAAGGCTTTCAAACCCTAGAAGATGATGGTCCTAGGTGTATATAACCTAGGCCTAGGACGTCACCTTCTTTGAACCTATAAACTTCAACGCTAGCTTAAGGGAAGAAGCAAGATGAGTGTAGCAAAGGCTAGGCTCAATCCCTCTTCTTCAATGGCTGAAAAATTTCTCTCTAAGGGGACATGTAACAATGACCTACTTGTGTGCTTGTTACCTAGGGTTTTAAATCAACAATTTAATAAGAAAATGGAAGAAATTAGACCTACAACCATTCAATTAAGAAGTTTTGCAAGAAAATCACTTACATATCATGAAGAAAGCATGTGCAAACCCTAGTTGTAAACCTTCATTGGAGAGAAATGCCAAAAGATGCCAAAAATATCCTTCCAATAATAAGTGCGCCTCACTTAGAAAGAAAATATACCCTAGAAGGGCGCAAAAATCAGACCTCACAAGTGTGAGTGAATTGTGTTATGTTCAAATGAGGGAAAACATCCTCAATATATAGTGTATCATGACCTCTAATTAATTTTAGGTCATTAAAAATAGCCGAAAAGGCTACAAACCCAAATCATACTGTTTTTACATTAAAATGTTAAATTAAAAGCCCTAAATGAGCATAAGAATGACGTCAAGCCTTCCTTAGGGAGACGTTGGCCCTCTTTAGGGAAAAATACAACACAAATGACAAAACATTGGCCCTTTTTAGGTCTCCAAACCCTGCCACGCGTGCCAAACTGCTCTGTCAAGATGTCATACACTGGAGGTGACGTCGTGGCTCCTAGATGACGTCCTGGGGCATCAAAAGGGGCACGTTCCACCTGCAATGGGTCAACCCCCCTGGGTTGGGCTCAGCCAAGGCGTCCTGGATGAAAACATCCTCCTTCTTCTCTTATGCAAAGGATCGACCAATGACTGTGCTGTCTCTGCCCCTAATGGGGTCTCAAGAACCATCTGATGGGCTCTTCAGCCCCAAGGTGGTCCGAACTAATCATCTCCCCATGTGTACCGGTCCAATTGGTACCTGTCCGTCGGGCATGATCCTGCACATCAAAAACTTTTCCCTCCATGGGCTCATTAGTCATAGGGATCATAGCAATGTCAATCATATTTCATCCTTAATTTTATCAAATGCATGCATAAAACCCCTAGCATATCATCCAATAGCTCAAAGAAATTACAATGACCTACTATACAAAGCCGAAGAAAAAGACAAAGTGCCCTATTGGGCCAGCATCCATAAGAAAATGAAAGTTTCCAGGGGATATCATCCAAGCCATGTAACACGAGGTGGTGTGGTCAAAGGATGTCCAGACATACATGTAGAGTGAAAGACGGGTGATATTATCCATGGGTGCCTTTGTAGAAGGTGAGTTGTACTTGTCATGGATGCAGTTCTTTCCAAGCCCTTTATTGCCTTTATTCTTTCTTTACTTTTTCTTTCTTTTTATTTCAAGGTCTAACTAGAGGACACTGCCTTGGCATGTTGACCAGAGCTGACAGTGTTACCCACAAGTACTTTCACAGAGATGATAAGGCTGGCTCGTGATGAGACCCCGTTTCCTGTGGCCATGCAACCAAAGGTCACTTCCCTGGTGTGGTAACCAGATAATGGCAAGGTCATACTGCTAGGTACCCATGAACATAATGGACTGGCTCGTGATGAGACCCCACATCCTCTTGGCTAGGTCTTGTTTTGTCATTTTTCTTCGGGTCCCTCTTGTTTCTTGTTGAGAGGCTTTTTATTGCCTTCTCAAGGATCCCTAGGCGAGGCATCTCTAGGTTTTATTTTTTATGGCTTTTATCTCTTACCAGCTGCTTTTACCTCCTGGGCCTTTAGCCCCTTCTTCCCACGAGATAAGGTGTAACCCCACAACAGGTCATCCTAATGTTCGGACTAGGGGAATGGGATAGATGAGTGGGAGATAAGATGTAAGAGTGATGATATGATGGGAGGGGACGATGGCCCTTCAAAATCCCCCCTGGTGGCTAACCC
The DNA here is from genome assembly GCA_009831015.1 of Picea engelmannii. NCBI lineage: Eukaryota > Viridiplantae > Streptophyta > Pinopsida > Pinales > Pinaceae > Picea > Picea engelmannii. The sequence continues at coordinate 114,950 of ML799775.1, forward strand.
AAACCTATGGGTACAAGCTTGCTAGGGTACCTTGTCAATCCCCCCAGAAATGAAAGGAATTTGATGCATATATCTGAAGGTTATAATGACCAAATATGACACATACCATGATACCTGGACCAATTACCTCATGGAGCAAGAGTCTTCTCCAATACAAGTCCAAGCCGAAGGTGATGGATGCTGCTGCTGTTGACAGGACAAGTCTGATGAAAAAGAAGAAGGATGGGCCCTCCAGGGCCATGCTCAGGTCAATCCTTCTCTCGGTACTCCATGTCTAGGACCTGTGGGCCTCGAACCATGATCTCCTAGTTATCCCTAGAAATCGAGGATAACAGGACGAACAGATCTGTACATCATCTTCTGCTTTCTTTATTATCTTCACAGTCCAGACTTCCTTTCTTTTGAACTTGTCTAGGAGTTGTTGGTATTCCTCTTTCTTGGGCCATTTAATCTGATCAAATTATTCTTTTGTTGCAAAAGGAATATCTTCTGGAGAATACTTATGAAGAGTTTGTATGATCTCATCATGTGCCTTGTCATCTTTGTCGGAAACATTAAGCTCTTGCACATGAATTGTAGTCACAAACACATTCTGGAGACGACCAATAGTTCCATCTTTCAAGGGTATATTCACATATGTGAGGTCCATTTCAAGAGTACCCCCCAATTCATAGGAAAACTTCCTAGATAATAACATCCCCCACACATCTGGGACGTCTACGACCACTATGTTCATGTGGATGACCTTTTCAGGGAAATCTTCAGGGAAAACTTGGACATTCTCAATTACCTCATGTGTTGGTAGGCTTTAGACTCAAATCCACATACCTTATTGTAAGGTCGTGTGACCTTCAACCCTAATTGTTGCATGACCTTGAGGGACATCATGTTGGCACTATCCCCTGTATCCAACTTGCACTTGTTGAGGCTCTTATTATTCATTATCAAGGTCATGAAGAAAGGGGGATGTTCGTCATACTGGACCCTGAAGTGATCGGCTTGCAACATGATAGGAGGGTCTATGGGTCCATCTGATCCTTGAAAGAATATGTCAAAACGTTCTTTGATGACTTATTTCAAAGGGATAGTTACATGCATCTTGGATAATGCCCCTTCAAAGTCAAACTTCAAGTCCACCCTTTCAGTCTTGGATGTTTTAGGAAGGAGCACATGCAAGGATGGGGGTTTTGTTTGTTCAACGGTAGGTTGGCTCAGTTTCTTTCTTCTATACACCTGAAACTCTTGTCTCTTCAATTTTTGTTTTGATTCCTGGTCTAGGTTGTTTATTACCGCCATTCTAGCCAACCTAGCTTCTTCTTTCATGCCCTCCTGATGTTCTACAACGGTGATATTTATTTGAGGGCCTTCCATGATGTGGCCTATATTGTTCAGTTGTTGATGGCCATCATTACTATAAGGACATTCATGTTCCCAATGTGTTTCACTGCATTCTAAGCACCAAGGGTTTTCATCCACAACATTTGTAGGGGCTAAGGTGTTTGGAACTTCTTGCTCATTCTTTGGTTTATAAAATTGGTTCCCCTTTTGAAATTGCCCTTTGTACAGGACCCTACTTTTGGTTGTGGAGCTTGATTATCTTCCTGATTCAGAGGTCTTTTACTTTCAGCTGTGTTTAAACCCCATGAAGTATTTACACCCCAGAAGTATGTACACTCTTCCACGCGGGGGATTGTACAGGACCCTACTGTTGGTTGTGGAGCCTGATTATCTTCCTGATTTAGAGGTCTTTTACTTTCAGTTGTGTTTATACCCCATGAAGTATTTACACCCCAGAAGTATGTACACTCTTTCACGCGGGGGAGTGCAGAGGGGGGGCTATCCCCCTGGCTGGGGGGTTTGGGGGCAAGCGGGCCCCCAACGGGGTTTCGGGGGCGAAGTCCCCGATGGAAAAATTGTCTTGTAAATGTATATTGTAATTTCATTGTAAATCTGGACCGTTCATTATAAGGTCACAGATCTAACGGTAGATATTATGTTAGGGTTTTTTTCCCTAGAAGACAACCCTCTTTTATGGGGGAAATGTATTGCGGCTATGGTTGATGGTGAATATTGTATTTTGAGATAGGAGTCTGTGAGAGAAATAAGAGGAAGTTACAACGGGTTTGCTATAGGTTGTATCCCTTCATATGATGGATAATAATAAAGGAAGGACCTGACAATTTCTCTGGTGGACGTAGCCCACATTGGGTGAACCACTTAAATCTGTGTCTCTATTGTATTGTGTATCTTCTGTGTTTTGTTTCCGCATTTGTTTTATTTTATTGCTCCACGGTCCTATTTTTCTAACACCTACGTGCTTGGCTCTGGGACCTTTCCAAGTTGACGATCCTACTCATCATTAGTTCTTGATTCTTTATGATACCATCCATAGAAGCTTGTAATTTTGCCATAGTAGCGCAAAGGTCTGAAGCTTGTAACTACAAACTGAGCGATAACACTTCCATCTGGGGTAGGGAGAGTAGCATAAGATAGATCCATTTGTAAACTACCACCCAAGTCTGCAGCTTCTTTTCTATTTAATAACTTTCTCCAAACATCCGACACATCAATTACCACAATATCCATTTCAAACATGATGTCTGGAAATGATGCTAAGAATACTTGCAAACCTTTAATAAATCCACGCACTTCTATTGTTTTACTGTCCAAGGCACAAATGTTATGATAAGGTCTAGATATTCTTAAGTTCAATTGTTCCATCACCTTCTTAGTAATAACATTTGAAGTGGCTCCTGAATCTAGCATGCAATCGTGTAACACTTTGTCGTTCACAAGTAAGGAAAGGTAGAAAGGCAAATTCTTTTCATTCTTCCTATCCCAATTCTGTAAAATCACTGGTGCATCTTGGTAAGCTGTGGCTACTTGTTTTTCAACAAGACTCTTGGGTGGCTCATCTATGGCTTTAAGTAACTTTTCCTTTTGTGAAGGAATCTTCATGAGTTATGATACTGGTACTAACATCTTTACATTACTTAACCATCCACCTAAGTCTATATTTAAATTTGTATTAGTTGGCACTTGAGACTTATGAGGAGATACCTTGGGAATACTGGTTTGACCTTTATCTTGACTTTTGTTTTCCTTCCTTTGGTATGTAATGCCTCTAAACCTAGCCATTTCTGCAACCTGTTGGGGTGTGGGTTTGGGCCCATACTCAAGCCCATACTTTTCTGTAGCTTTATCAACAATTCCACTCATAAAGTTTCCATTACTTCCATAATCATTAACATCCATCCAATCATAATGGTCAACATAGTACCTGTTATTACACATGTTTACTTGTTCATTTCCTTGGTCTTCATATTCATTATTGCACTCTTCAAGGAAGACTAGACAGGTTGATTCCTCATGAAACTCACCACAAGGTCTACAATAAGGCATAGGGCGATGATCCACAAGATTAGTGGTTTCAAAAGGATTTGGTGGCCTTTGATCATTTTGAGGAGGTCTCCTTGGCCACTTATCACTTGGCTTATGTTGTTGTCTATTACTTTGAGACCTCTCTACTGTGATCAATCTATTTTGCAAAGCATTAATCTGATTGGCATGGTTGGCTTCCATCTGTTTGACTTGATTGGCGTGATTGATTTCCATATTTTTAACTTGATTGGCATGATTGATTTCCATCTGTTTAACCAACTGAGTAAGTTCTTTCATGCCATCACTAGAGGGTTTTTGATTTTCAACTTTTTTCTTCTTCTCCTCGTAAGGCTGAGAAGAAGACCCTCTAGTAAAACCATGAATATTTGATTTCCTAGACTCAAGCATATTTCGTTCAATCCTTAAAGTTGTTTCTTGTGCTTCCTGCAAATTTTGAGGGTCCTTATCCTGTAAGGCATATCTCATTTCTCCCTCACAAGCTTCTATATAATAAATCAATATTGCAGCAACATGGGGCTTGACATCTTGATGAAGGCTCTTCACCAAGTTATTAAACTTATCATTGAACTCTACCACTGTTTCATTTTTTTTTTTATGGCTGGTGGTGAGTGCACCCAACTAAAACCTATGTTCCTTTTGATCACCCCATGTTTTCCTAAACTCATCCAATATTGAATTCAGTGTGCTAAACTTATTGGCAGGAAAATCTTCAAACCAGTCAGAGACACTTCCTTCAAATGAATACACAAAAAGGGTCATCTTTACATCCTCTTCATTATGACATCCACAAAACTTTCCAACACACCTATGGAAATTTGAGATGTGATCACTGACACTTATAACATTGTTTCCATGGAAGATAGGTAGTTTATCAATGGCTTTCTCAGGAACATCATGAGGGGAACCCTGGATGGCTGCAAAGTTCAAAAGACTAAAAAAGGTGGCCATTAGAATGTTAGTGTTATTAATGGGATTATTAACAGTTGGTTGATTATTAGTTTGGAACAAGTATTGGATATTGTTGAGTGCTTCCTCCCTAATACTTTCAAGTAGGCTCCTAGGAGCTAAGCGGTTTAATCTTCTCCTATAAACCTATTCAGGCTCAGGGAAAGAGTAAAGCACTCCTTGAGAATTGCTCCTAGTAGTATACCTGCTAGATGTTTTCAATGGAGTCACCACTTAGATAGGAATCACACAAAGCTAACCAATCTCAGGTTCAAATACTTTTAAGGCCTAAAATATTTTATTATTTAGTTCTTAAAGAATTAAGTTAAGTCGCCAGGACCAAGGATAAATGACTTATCCCCGAAAACGACGCCAAAGATGTTGCCGTCCTTATACACACTTGCAAATGTGAGCTAATTCCGGCTCACTTAGTGTGTCCTTGGAGACACAATGCCTAGGTTCACAGCCCACACTGTCATTTTGACCGGAACCTCTTCCGTCTAGGCTTACTCCTAGGGAAGCCAAAGGGGGTAGACCTTAGTTACTAGATGTGTTAAAGTTAATTTCTAGGAGTTAGTTTTAATTATTTACAAGGTTTGGGGGATTCTAATCCTAATATGCTAAGGCAACAGTGCAAGATGCAAGGGTTAGCATCTATAACAAACCTTTTCCCTAGGTCAACTAAGACTAGTGCCTAAAGATTGGGCAAGGGGTCAACTATGTTAAGGGGTTGTTCGTTACAAGTAGATTACAGGTTACTTACAAGATTACAAATGAATAAATTGAATCAAAGAATATTAGATACACTTATTCACAAAAATTACTAAGATACAAATATTACAAGAGCAAGCTAACCACGTTTTACTTATATGTGTGCAGGATATCAAAAGACTAGAGCATTACATCACATTACCACATTTATGAGATCATCATCAACACATTCAAAAGATTTATAAGATTTGAGCACAATTGTTATACAGATTATTGAAGATGATCCACACTCTTGATTATTCAACCCACCAAGTGTTTATTAGATTTGGTCCAGGGTTTAATTATTAGGCTTTCTTAAGATTTATCAAATTTTATTAAAGCTTTCACCAAAGCCTCCTACTCCTATTGCCAAATAACCACTGGATGCTCAATACGTGTTTCCACCCTAGCTTCACAGGTCAGCCCAAAATAAGAGTACTTCCCGGAGAGGACACATTCTGTGGGCCGTGAGACAGTCCCCTGCCTACAACCTTCATTGTTTTCCTCAAGCCCCGTTTTAGATAACAATAGCATTTCACTAGATATCAATAGCATAAGATAGGATCACTGAGAAATACCCAATCACAAGAGACACATCATTTATCCTAGGAAACCCTCATGGGGGAGAAAACCTAGCAAAACTTCCGTATTATAGATAACCAATACAATGCTAAGAGATAATTCAAACAAATACAGAAAGTCCTCTCCCAAGAATGCACCTCTCTCTCTCTCTCTCTCTCTCTCTCTCTCTCTCTTCTCCAACTACAGTTCTGAAACTTGCTCCTCAAATGAACAAGTGAGTGTGTGTCTAAATGAGGCACTAACCTCCTTATTTATACAACTCTGGCATGTGTGGAGGTGTCTTTTCACCGGCAAGGCCGACTTCTCAATTATAACTACCTTTAATATATTCTGGGGCCGACTTCTTATTCTGCCTATTACAATTATGTTTTGACAAATCTGCAAAAGGGATTTGGTCTTTTACATTAGCCAACATGATCAATCTGCAATAGGGGATTGACCTAATGAATAATTCAACAATAATAATTAGAATACACTTTGCAACTACATTATTTCAACACTCCCCCCCTAACAAGAAGGGTATTCTATAATAGCATCAGGTGAGAGAGAGGACAACATCATCAACAACATCAGGTGGGTGAGAGGACATCATCATCAATATCATCTTGGAACACTGACTGGCGTATTTATAAATCATTGAAAGTTTTTTGTCATCATCAACATAACAAAGAGGCTGGAGCATCATCAACACAACATGGAGCTGGAGTATCATCATCGTCATCGGTATGAGGCTAAGGTAACATCATCATCATCTTCAACATTAAAAATGAAATAATATTGTTGCCGTCCTTATACACACTTGCAAACGTGAGCTTGAGTTCGGCTCACTTAGTGTGTTCTTGGAGGCACAATGCCTAGGTTCACAACCCATGCTGTCACTTTGATCGGAACCTCTTCCGTCTAGGCTAACTCCTAGGGAAGCCAAAGGGGGTAGACCTTAGTTACTAGATGAATTAAGTTAGATTGTAGGAGTTAATTTTAATTTCTTAAGGTTAAAGGGGATTCTAATCCTAAAATGCTAAGGCAACCATGCAATATGCAAGGGTTAGCATGACAAGCAAGTCCTTTCCCTAGGTCAACTAAGACTAGTGCCTAGAAATTGGGCAAGGGGTCAACTATGTTAATGGGTGGTTGATTACAAAAGAATTATAAGTTATGAACAAAATTATAAGTTACAGATTTACAAATAAGAATAACTCAATGAAAGAATATCATATACATTCATTTACAAGCTATACAAAAGAATGAGATATTACAATCTAACCAAGTATGTTTAATGTGTGCAGGAAAAAGAAGACTTGAGCATTCACCACATCATCATCTACATTAGATCATCAACATATTACTTCATCAACAAGATTATCAAGATTAAGCACAATCACTATGAAGACAATCTACACTCTTTGCTATCAAACCCCCCAAATATTATTAGATGTGGCCAAGGGTTTAATAGTTAGGATTTTCTTAAGGATTTTAAGTTTATTTGGCTTTCACCAAAGCCTCCTCCTCCTGTTACCAAATAACTGTCGGGTGCTCAAGATAGTAAGGCAATGAGGCCCACCCTAGCTTCCACGGTCAGCCCTGACAGTAAGAGTACTTCCCGAAGAGGACACCCACCTAGAGCGCCACGGGACAGTCCCCTGCCACTACCCTCCGTTGTTTTCCTCAAACCCGTTTCAGATGGTGGAGATGGTGGTCTAAGGTACCTTAAAATAGTCTATTAAGTATATATGATAGTTAGGTAGACTTTTAGGTGATTATTAGAGTGTTTTGAGAGTTTTAAGGTACTTAAAAAGTGCAAAATAATGAGATGGACGAAACTGAAAGTGCCCAAAAAGTGTTGTTAAAGCTTAAACCATTGAGTGCATCAACACATAAGAAAGAAATGAGATACAAGGCTTAAAGAGATAGATACATTTAGATCACATGCACATCATATTATTTGATTAGATACCATGAGTCAATGGCAAGAACAACTTGCCTTATGAGATGAAAAGAAAACTTAATGTGTTTGCCAAGTTAAACCATCAAAGGAAACTTCAAGATAAATCAAGCCCAAGACGTGGCTATTGAGAGAAATTAAGCAATGAGTAAAACAACCACCAATTGATTAAGCATCATAAGAGTTATAAATCATGAGATTAAAGCATGAGATCAAGATATGTGTGCTTAAAAGAAAATAAGAGCTTGAAATGAAATTAAACAAACTAAGCAAGATAGATTTTAAGTGTATTGCCCATGGGCTTAAGAGATGCGAGAGCTGATCTAAAGCATAGACATTTAAACCATTAAAACAACGTAGATCAATCACATAGCATGATGAAAATAAGGATTAACACTTTTCCTTACCTCTTTGAGGGTTTCTCACCCAACTAGGTAGGTTCTTGATTAGTTATCTTATCTTAGCTTATTAGAGTGTTCTTTCTTAGATCTTATTATGAAAATAACTTAACAAGAGATATGAGATAACAAGAGAATGAACAACAAACTAAAAATGAGTTAGATCTACAAACAAACAACCACTACCCACGTGGGGTTGAGAAGGTGCCCTCACCTTCTAAACCTCACGGCCAAGCTAGGAAAAACTCAACAAAAAAAGAAAAAACAAGCTAGATCTACCCACGTCCTAGTCTACCCAAGGCTTGAAGAAGAGGGGAGGCCGTACCACTTCCCCTCTTACACTTCAAGCGAAATCTAACAAGCAAACAAAGCAAAAAGTGCACTTTCTAAACTAGAAAAAAGATAAGAAAGGTGAGAGATAGCTACCAAGTCCCCCAAGGGGTTATTGAGTGTTGTATGTGTCTTTTTGGAGCAGCCAAGAGCCTCCTAGCAGATCTGATATACCTGTTATAACAACAAGGTCTTCTTGCTAGAATGGCTACATACAACCAAACAAAGTTAAGGAAAAACTTGCCCTTTTGGGAAAAGGATTTTCCACAAGATAAGATAAAATTTTGAGATATTATTGACCTATCTAAACCATTGATTCTAGCTGAAAAATGAGATGGATGTATAGCATATATAGAGCAAGGCAATAATCAAGATGGCTGAAGTATGTATGGATTCAAGAGACCCTTCCCTTCTAGAAGGTCTTCCCAATGAAACCTTGGAAGCTAACTTGCAATCCTCCT
>ML799775.1:124060-136441 GCA_009831015.1 Picea engelmannii
AGCCAAGTGTCCACCACCAAGCAATAGAGTAGATCTCTAGGCTAGGGCATACTTCCTAGGGTTTGCACAATAGATCTAGGGTGTAGAAAAATAGAAGAATTATTTAGATAGATCTAAGGGCATGTAGGAAGTGTGGGATTTGTACCATGGAAGGTGAAAAGGTTCAAATAATTTTTAAAATAATTATTTGTTGAGTTCCAAGGTGAGGAAGGGCGCACCACTCTTGGAGGGCGCACCTCTTGGGATGAGGAGAAGAGATGAGAGGCTAAGAAAGAGGGCGAGGTGTTGGGATTACACAAGGGTGAGGGAAAGGCATGGGATCCGTGCCTAAGATAGATGAAGAGTCACATTTTCAATAAAAAACGTAACTTTCATTGGAGAGAGGAAAATGAGGGCGTAACTCCCTTGGAGGGCGCTCCTTTTGGTAAAAAATCAACCCAAACTCAAGTATGGGTGAGGTGGAGTGATAAGGATCACTTCTAGGAATTAAAATAAGGTTAAATGAAGTGAAAACTTAGGAGAGGGGGCCACACCAAAGTCATAATTAAATTAGAAAGTGAAAAACGTCAATCCCCCTAAGGGGGCGCAACTTTTGAGTGTGGGGGTTGAAAAAGGGGTTAGACAAGGTTGAAAAGGGTTGGGAGGCTAAGGTTATGCTTAGGGGGTCTCTCTCTAACCATCATTTCAACATTTCACATCATCTAACTCATTATTACAATTTTTACATTTGCCATGTTTAGACTTTAATAATTAAAATTGCTATTATAGACTGACTGACACTCTAGGTGGATTAACCCAGAGCTAAAGTTGTCCGACCGAGCTGAAACTTGGTCCAAGGATGTAGGAGGTGCTATTCCATTTCTTTTGAGCACAAATACCCCTATCAAAAGTCCAAGGTTCTAGTTTTTACAATATTTGCTCAAAATTAATTAATTAATTAAATAATTAAACCTCCAAACTTAGGGAAATTTAATTAAAAATTAATTAATTAAAAAAAACTAACCTAGACTCAATGGAATTCCGCAAAACTTTCTAAGATGTCTTGCATGGTCATTTACAATGAATTCCCTATATAGTTACCAAAACATAAGCCCACTGCAACGCCGTTCACCACTTTGGAGGACATATGTAAAGTGAGAGGAAAAAACTCAAGGGAAATCATTAAGGCTGGAGGGCCCAATGACAACCTGAGGATAAAAAACCCTCGATGAAAGGAACTCTCTCAGTGAACTGATGCCAAGGTAACTGACCTAGACATGACTCATGCAAACCTATTACATTATTAACCCACGCAAGGGTGCGGAAATTCCAAGTACAAAAATAAGTGCTGGGCCAAACACAACCCTGTAGAACCAAGAATCTTCAATAATACTGCATCTAATGATACATCTCTTCATGGCACATGAGTTGACCACCAGTGTCAAATGGGCGGTCAACAAATATCATAATCATAATCTTCAGCAAGGACTCATGAGCTGAAGTGGCATCATCATCATCATCTTCGGTAAGAGGCTGAAGTGGCATCATCGTCATCATCTTCAGCAAGAGGCTGAAGTGGCATCATCATCATCAACTGCATCGACATGGATTAGTATAACACTAATACATCCTCATCATCAATAACAACACAAGGCTGATACAACATCAAAAGAAACAATATCACAACACAAAGGCTGGCAACACATCATCACAACACAAGGATGGCAACACCTCACAATAATTAAGATGACACATCATCATAACAATTAAGCTGGCACATCATCACAACAATTAAGCTGGAAATACAATATTAGACTGGCTTTACGTCACAACCATTAAGTTGGAAGCACAGTACTAGGTTGGATTTATGTCACAACAATGAAGCTGGAAGCATGGTATTAGACTAGCTTTACGTCACAACAATTAAGATGGAAGCACAATACTCAACTTGCTTTTTGTCACAACAATTAAGCTGGAAGCACAGTACTAGACTGGCTTTACGTCACAACAATTAATCTAGAAGCATAGTGCTAGACATATCTCATCACAGTAACTAGAATGACTTTACGTCACAACAATTAAGCTGGAGGCACAATACTAGGCATATCTCAACACAACAATTGGACTGGCTTTACGTCACAACGATTAAGCTGGAAGCACAGTACTAGGCATATCTCAACACAACAACTAGACTGGCTTTACATCACAACGATTAAGCTGAAAGCAAAGTACTAGGCATATCTCAACACAACAACTAGACTGGCTCTACGTCACAACGATTGAGATGGAAGCACAATACTAGGCATATCTCAACACAACAACTAGACTGGCTTTACGTCACAAGGATTGCGCTGGAAGCACAATACTAGGCATATCTCAACACAACAACTAGACTGACTTTATGTCACAACGATTGAGCTGGAAGCACAATACTAGGCATATCTCAACACAACAACTAGACTGGCTTTACATCACAACGATTAAGATGGAAGCACAGTACTAGGCATATCTCAACACAACAACTAGACTGGATTTACGTCACAACGATTAATCTAGAAGCACAGTACTAGGCATATCTCAACACAACACTACTCCCCCTTTTGAGGGAGGTCCTTTTAGACGTCTTCTCCTTCTTAGCTCAGGAAAGGAAACGACTAGCAAAAAGAAGAGAAAATAAGAGTGTAGCTACGGCTAGGCTCTCCCCTCTTCAAACAATGGCTGAAAAATCTCTTAATGGGGACATGAGACAAGGACCAATGATGTGTGCTTGTCACCTAGGGTTAATTCAACAAATTTATAATACCATATGCAAGAAATAACAATACAACCATTCAATCAAGAAGTTTTGCAGAAATTCACTTACATATCACCAAGAAAAGCATAGCAAACCCTAGTTGTAACACCTTCCACCAAGAGAAATGCCGAAATATGCCAAGCAAGTCTTCCTTCAACAAGTGCGCCTCACAATTTCAGCCAATAACCTAAGAGAAGGCACAAATTTCAGACCTCAATAATGAATGAGTGTGAGATGATAAAAAAATGAGAGTAAAAACTCTCAATATATACTGTATCAATGACCTAATGTTACTTTTAGGTCATAAAAAGGCCGACAAAGCCAAAATACTAAAAATCATACTATTTTAGATTAAATGACAAATTAAAACCCTAATCAAGCAACATAAGGATGTCATCCCCTTTCTAGGGTGATGTTAGCGCGTTCTAGGGCAAATGAAACCTCCAGGAGAAAAACATTAGCCCCCCTTGGGCTTCTCCAAGCTGCCACACATGCCAAACTTCCCTGTCTATCTGCCAAAACGTCCATGAAGCAAGGATGTCGTCATGGACCTCATGGGTGATGTCCTAGGCCTTCCAAGGCCAACATTCCACTGAAAAAGGGCCAATCCCCCTAGGTCAAGCTCTGCCAAGGTGCCTCTAGTGGAACATCCTCCTCTACTCCGGTGCAAAGCCCCTGATCCATATTTGTCCTGTCTCTGCCCCTTGATGGGGTCTCAACATCCACCTGATGGGATCTTCAGCCCCATGGAGGTCCGAACTGATCATCTCCAAATGTGTACCGGTCCAAATGGTAGCTGTCTGTCGGGCATGATCCTGCACATCAATAGCTACGCCCTCCATGGGCTCATCAATCACAGGAATCATAGCAATGACAATCACATGTCATCATCAATATTATTAAACACGTGCATAACATCCCTAATACATCAGTCAAAATCTGAAGACATTACACAAGCCTGCAATACAAATTTGGAGAAAATGACGGGGCATCCTATTGGGCTAGTGTCCAGAGGAAAGTTTTCTGAAGAGACCTCATCCAATCCATGTAAGTGGGTGATGTGGTCAAGGGATGTCCAAGAAAGTGGGTGCAGTGAGGGAAGAGGATGCAAAACTTTGTAGAAGGCGAGCTTCATAGGTGCCTTTGTAGAAGGCGAGCTTCATCTGTCCTGGATGCAAATTTTTCCAATCCCATTCATGCCTTTTATTCTCACTTTTTATTGTTTTTATTTTTATATTGTTTTTTTCTTCAAGAGGCTAATTAGGGTGTTGCCGTCCTTATACACACTTGCAAACATGAGCTAAGTCTGACTCACTTAGTGTGTCCTTGGATGCACAATGCCTAAATTCATAGCCCACACTGTCACTTTGACCGGAACCTCTTCCGTCTAGGCTTACTCCTAGGGAAGCCAAACGGGGTAGACCTTAGTTACTAGATGTGTTAAAGTTAAGTTCTAGGAGTTAGTTTTAATTATTTACAAGGTTTGGGGGGATGCTAATCCTAAGATGCTAAGGCAACAATGCAAGATGCAAGGGTTAGCATGTAAAGCAAGCCTTTTCCCTAGGTCAACTAAGACTAGTGCCTAAAGATTGGGCAAGGGGTCAACTATGTTAAGGGGTTGTTCGTTACAAGTAAATTACAAGTTACTTACAAGATTACAAATGAATAAATTGAATCAAAGAATATTAGATACACTTATTCATGAAAATTGCTAAGATACAAATATTACAAGAGAAAGCTAAACACGTTTTACTTATATGTGTGCATGATATCAAAAGAATAGAGCATCACATCACATTACCAGATTTATGAGATCATCATCAACACATTCAAAAGATTTAGAATATTTAAGCACAATTGTTATACATATTATTGAAGATGATCCACACTCTTGATTACTCAACCCACCAAGTGTTTATTAGATTTGGTCCAGGGTTTAATTATTAGTCTTTCTTAAGATTTATCAAATTTTATTAAATCTTTCACCAAAGCCTCCTCCTCCTATTGTCAAATAACTGCTGGATGCTCAATAAGTGTTTCCACCCTAGCTTCACAGGTCAGCCCAAAACAAGAGTACTTCCCGGAGAGGACACATCCTGTGCGCCATGAGACAATCCCTTGCCTACACCCTTCGTTGTTTTCCTCAAGCCCCATTTTAGATGGTGAAGATGGTGGTCTAAGGTACCCTAAATAGTCTATTAAGTATATATATGGATTAGGTATACTTTTAGGTGGTTATTAGAGTGTTTTGAAGATTTTAAGACACTTTTAAAGTGTGATTTAGTGATATGGCCGACTGTTATGAGCTTTTAAGTGTGTTGCTTCAAGCTTATGCAATTAAGAGTATAAACACATGTAAAGCAAATAAAGATGGCTGAAAAAGATTGAAGTTATCAAATGCACATATAAGCTTTCTATTAAAGAAATATCACAATGGCAATGACAACTTGCCTTCAAGAGATGGAAATAAAATTTAATGTGTGTTTTCCTACTTAACCATTTGACAACATTCAAGCCTAAGCAAGAGGTTTCCAATAGATATAAACAATAGAAAGCTAAACCATTCACTTATTCAAGCACTTAGATTTTTAAGTATTTAAGATTTGAAACATGTGTATGAGGAAGAATGCTTGAAAATCAACTAAGCAAATAAAGATATAGTTAGGTTACTTATTATGCCTCCCAATAGGCTTAAGACAATGATTATGTGTTTGATCTAAATCTAAAACAATGATAGCATTAAACCATAGATCACCAATCACATCATCAACCACTTAACCTTACCTATTGGGGTATTCCTCTCTCAACTAGGTAGGCAATTAATTAGGTTTTTCTTAGTTAGGTTAAGTTCTTTTAAGATTTAGAGATTAGAGCAAACAAATAAAAGATAAAGAGAGAGAGAAACTAAGAAAGTAAACTATCAAACAAGCAAGCAATCACGAGACTACTCTACCCCACGTCCTAGGTTGATAAGGTGCCCCTCACCTTCTAAACCTCACGTCTTAGCTAAAAAGGGAACAAGAAAATGCTAAAAATGAAACCCTAGCTAGATCTATGCTACCCAACAAGCTCACACAAAGAGGAAGGACGTACCACTTCTTCCTCTAAGAGTGTAAGCCACTACAAGCAAGCAAAATAAGCCAAAACGTACCAAAATGATGAAAAATGAAAGGTAGGGTTGAGAGACAACTACCAAACCCCTTGGAGGGCGTTCTAGTGTTGTGTGGATGTCCTTTGGGCAGCCAATAGTCATCTCAATCAGATTTGAAACCTGCAAAACCGGCTCGCTGGAAGAGCTACACACAACCAAGAAAAATGATGGAAAACCCTTGCTTTTTTAGGGAAAGAACTTTCCACAAGAACAAGAGAGTATATTGTATATAAATGACCTATCTAAACATGTTATGATAGCTGAAAAATGAATGTGTATGAACAACAATATAGATGAAGAGTAAAGGGTTAGAGAAGTGGAGTGTATGAGTGCCTCAAGAGACCCTTCTCCTTGAAGGAGTTCCCAATGAAACCCTTGAAGTATAAACCTGCAAAACTTCCTTAAGTGATGTGCATACAAGAGATAATATGTTGATGTATGTAAATAAAACGACACTTCAATCCTATCTAACACACCAAGATATATAAACCCACAAGCATACGCAACACTTCACCTAAGATCAAAAGTTGCAATCACCCAAAGAAATTGATACAATGTTACCTCACAAACATAAGAAGATCAAACATATGCAATGGTCCTCTAGTTATCCTCCAAAGTTTCTCCTTTATTATTACTCAAGAAAATAGATATTGGAGAGAAAATACTCCAAAACCCTAAGAGCATAGAATGGAAAAATGGAATAATGGAGAGAGAGAGAGAGAAATGAAAATCAAGTAGCATAACAATAGCTCAAGATATGGTGTCTTGGGAGTGAGAAATGAGATCTATTTATACTTAGAGAGGTAAACCTACCTCTCTTGGATCTAAGCCAAGTGTCCACCACCAAGCAAATGAGTAGATCTCAAGGCTAGGGCGCACCACCTAGGGTTTGCACAATAGATCTAGGGTGTAAAAAAAAAATGAAAAATGGTTGGGATCAAGCAAAAGATGTGTGAGAGGCATGGGATCCGTGCCAAAGCAAGTGAAGAGTCACCAATAATTTTGAAAAATTATTTGGTGGAGTTTCAAGAAGAGGGAGGGCACACCTCTTGGGATGAGGTAAAGGGAAAGGAGGGTTGAGATGAGTGAGGTGAGGTTGGGATCACACAAGGTCATGGGAGAGGTTGTGGGATCCGTGCTAGGGCAAGAGAAGAATCTCCACCCCCCCCCGAAAAAAAAATAAAAATTCATTGGAGATGTACAAAGGGGGGTGTAACTCTCCTTGGAGGGCGCTCCACAAGGGTGAAAAACAATAAAATGAAAGGAAAGAGTGAGGTGGAAGGAGTGGGGTCACCTCTAAGGGTGATGTGGAGGCTAAAATAAGTGAAAGCTCAAGAGAGGGGGCCACACTCAAGCCACAAAATAAATTAAAAAGGAAAAACTTCAATCCCCTTAGGGGTCGTGATTTTTGAGTGTGGAGGTGGTGTAAGGGGTTAGAATAGGTTGGAAAAGGTTAGGAGGGTAATGTTATGTTTAGGGGGTCTCTCTCTAACCATCATTTCAACTTTTCACATCCTCTAACTCATTATTACAACTTTTACATTTTGCCGTGTTTGGACTTTAGCAATTAAAATTGTTGTTTTAGACTGACTGACACTTCGGGTGGACAAAGTCATGGCTAAAGTTGTCCGACTGAGCTGAAACTTGGTTCATGGATGTAGGGGGTGCTATTCCATTTCTTTTTAGCACAAATACCCCTATCAAAAGTCTAAGGACCTAGTTTTTACAATTATTGTTCAAAATTAATTAATTAATTAAATAATTAAACCTCCCAACTTAGGGGAATTTAATTAAAAATTAATTAATTAAAAAAAAACTGACTTATACTCGACGGAATTCTGCGAAACTTTCTAATATTTATTGCATGGTCATTTACAATGATTTCCTATAATAGTTACCAAAATATAAGCCCACTAGAACGTCGTTCACCACTTTGAAAGAATTATTGCAAGTGTGAGGGAAAAACTCAAGGGAAATCAATAAGGCTGAAAATCCCAACTGATAGCTTGAGGATAAAAAACCCTCGGTGAAAGGAACTCTCCCAGTGAACCGATCCCAAGGTAACTGACCTAGACATGACTCATGCAGACCTATTACATTATTAACCCACGCAGGGGTGTGGAAATTTCAATTACAAAATAAAATGTTGGGGCCAAACACTTCCCTGTAGAACCAAAAGTCTTCGACAAAATGGCATCTGATGATGCATCTCTTCATGGCACATGAGTTGACCACCTGTGTTGGAGAGGCGGTCAACATCTGGCTCCACATGGGGATGGGTGTTTGATCTTCTCACTTGAGAGGGAGAGCATACGAGAATCCAACACCTACAACGGATCGCTCACCAATAACCAACATAAGAATACATTTATACATGATTAAATCAATGAATGCTATATACAATATTTGCATAATGAAATAGCTAAATTACAACATCATAATTTTACAACAAATGAAATCGATAGTACATAAAAAATTTCTAAGTACAAATTCACATAAATAATGAAATAATACAAAATTAAAATACAAGGAGAAAGGGTTAGAGATATGTTACAGAGGGTGTCCATTCAGACACCAAGTTGCCCCATTATCTGTAAAAGAGCTTGAGTTGCTGCCCATTCCTCGGAATGTTGATGGGCTCACCATCCAAATGGCTGAAATGAAAAGAATTATGCCCTACGATTTCCCTGATCAAGTATGGCCCTAGCCATAAACTGTCAAACTTGCCATGCTTTCCAGGTTTCTCTCTGCCTTTATCCCATAGCAAAATTGTATCACCCACAATGAAGTCCCTGTGTCTGGCTAACCTATCAAAAGATTTCTTAACCTTGTTCTGATTTCTGCAATTCTGATTATAAGCCCTTCGTTTGATTTCATCTAACTCAATAATCGGATTGACCCTATTCTAAACTGCATCCTGCTCTGCTGAAGTGTCCTCAACTGATCCATACGTAGGAAGTATAAGGTGCACTGACAACCTAGCCTCCAATCCATACACTAGTTCAAACAGATTCTTTCCAATAACTTCTTTCTTTGTTATTTTGTTGGCCCGTAATGCATGTTTGATTTTACTATCCCAAGACTTCTTGTTTTCACCAACTATTTTCTTAACAATGGTCATTAAGTTTTTGTTACTTGATTCTGCCTAACAATTTCCTTGGGGATAATAATCTGATGCATGCGATAAGATAATACCATACTTGAAACAAAACGCTAACATCTTGGTTGAACAAAAGGCCTTGGCATTATCTGTAACTATCTTTGATGGGACCCCAAATCTAGTTATGATTCTATCTTCAAGGAAATCCATCACCACCTTTTCGGTTGCTGTCTTTGTAGGAATGGCTTCAACCCATTTTGTAAAGTAATCTGTGGCTGTAAGAACCCAAGAGAACCCATTACTTGAATTATTGCTAAACTTCCCGATGAAGTCCAAACCCCACTGCTGAAAAGATGCCTCAACCACCACTGGTTGAAAGGGAGTGCTGCTAACGTATGCTTTCTTGTGAAAAGCTGACATGGCTCACATTTCCGAACAAGATGATGTACACCTGAAAATATAGTGGACCAATAATATCCTGCTCTAAGGATTTTGTGGGTAGTAGTTTTAGCAGCAAAGTGTCCTCCACAAAACCCTCCATGGAATTCATCCATTAGTTTCTTTGACTCAGTGCCATCCATACATCTAAGGATAATCCCATCAGGATCTTTCGATCCTAATCCATCTCTAGTAAGGACATACTTAGAAGATTTTAACCTTAAAGCCCTTTTCTTGTGTCCTACAAGATGCCTTGGACAAGTCAGATTCTTAAGATAGAAAATAATGTCTGTATACCAATCTACTTGTTCAAGCTTTAACAAGTTAGGATGCCATTCTTCATTAATGATTTGGTTAACCATATCCAAGGCTTTCTCACTACTTTCTGTCAACAGTTTTTCCAAGCCCTGACCCTTAATTAATTATGTAGGCTTAATTTCCAAATCATACTCTTGGATTTTAGCAATTCATCTACCCCTTGAGCCTAATCCTTCCACTTGAGATAACACATCTTTAACCACAGAATTATGAACATAACCAATCACCTTGGAATATCCGATGAAGACTCTGAAATGTTTGAGTGATTTGACTAAGGCATAAACTCGTTTCTCAAACATGGGATACTTTAATTCTGAATTTTGCAAGGCCCTACTCATATATGCAATAGGTTGATCATGGCCTTGATCATTCTTCTGAAGCAACACACCCGCAATTGTGTCTTCAGAGGCAAAATAGAAGATCTGAAAATCCTTCTCATAATCTGGGTTGATAAGAACCAGAGCTTCACATATAGCAGTTTTAATCTGTTCAAAATCTCGTCTACTTTCATCATTCCATTCAAATTTTACATCCTTCTTAAGTAGCTTATATATAGGTTTCATGATTTCAGCATAGTTAGGAATGAACCTATGGACAAAATTGGTTTGTCCTAAGAAGGATTGAAGAAGTTTCTTTGTTGTTTGCAAAGGCACTTTACCAATGGATTCCACCCTTTCTGGGTCTAATTTAACTCCATCTTTAGTTATGATGTGGCCCAATAACTTACCTTCAGTCACCCCAAACACTGACTTAGCAGGATTTAGAGAAATTCCAAACTCTCTACATCTGTCCAAAACTTGCCTAAGGTGGCCAATGTGAGTTTTACCATCCTTAGAAAAAACTGTTAAGTCATCTTCATATATTTCAATCAACTTACCAATCAACCCCCTGAAGGCATAATCCATAGCCCTTTGAAAAATAGCTCCAACATTTGATAAACCAAATGGCATTCTAAGATATTTAAAAGTTCCCCATGGAGTAGTAAAAGTTGTCTTATGCCTATCTTTTGCTTCAAGTCTGATCTGATTATAACCTGAGAATCCATCAAGCATGGAAATCATTCCTGATCCTGTAACCCTTTGAAGTAGAGTTTCCATCTTGGGAAGAGGATAATTGTCTTTTGTGCAAGCAATGTTTAAGTTCCTGAAGTCAATGCATATTCGAATCTGTCCAGTCTTCTTCCTAGCAACAACCAAGTTTGAGCACCATGAAAAATGTCTAGTATACGCAATAATGTCCGCTTCTAACATTTTATGTAACTCCTTTTGGACCAAAGGAGCTAACTTGGGGTTCAACTGCCTCAACTTCTGTCTAAAGGGCTTAGTACCTTCCTTAAGAGGATTCACATGCTGAATCACATCCTCCCTATAGACTTTGAGTTCATCATAGCTAAAGGCCAAGATGTCCCTATATTCCTTTAATAATTTAACAATTTCACTCCTTTCTTCTATAGGGGTTGTCTTGCCTACTTTTATCAATCTAGGCTCTTCATTAGTTCCAATATTGACTTCCAGGTAATCACATAGTTTTTTCTTTGATTCATCATTTTGCTTATGACCATCCTGTCTATCAAAATCTCTTTCTGAAGAAACCACTCGTTTAGGTGGTGCCTTTACTTCATCATCATTTTATGTGTAATTACAACCTTCTTCTTTCGTACTTATATTTAAGTTTGAAAATTCATGTATGTGAAGCTAAAACTTGACCATTTGTTTATCATCATCAAAAACCTGCAAATGATCCATATTATTTGGGATGGAGGGTCTGAAAATTACTTCAACTGAAATGTTCTCATCTATTAAACTGTCTGGAAGCTGTAGTGTGGAAGTTGCGACTACAAGTTCATTGGATTTCGAATTCTGTTCACTAGGAATTGCAATAAAATTTATAGCATCTAAGTCATACATTAAGTTCCAAATTGCACTCCTATATCCCTTTAATCTTTCAGACTTGGAAGCAAACTTATTCTTTAAATGTTGTATAACCAAGTCTGAATCCCCTTTGATATTTAGATATTTGATTCCCCTATCTCCGCAAATTTCCAAACCAAGGAGTAAAGCCTCATACTCAACCACATTATTAGTTGCATCAAACTCCAATCTATAAGAAAATTTCATCACTTCACCACTTGGAGACTGAAGCACAATTCCGACACCCTTTCCTTCTCTAGAAAAAGCACCATCAAAGTTCATGTACCATACCTTGTCAATTCATTATCTTTAACTGTTTCTTGCAAAGACACAATAGAATTAGACAAGATGGCATAGTTACCAAGACCCTCATTAGTCCAGTTTAATTCATTTTTGGGCTTCTTGGGATCTTCAACATGATACTTCCTATACACTTCCCTATTCAATATGGAGGTACTTCCTGTTATCCCCGTTTTCTAGGGATAACTAGGAGATCATGTCTCGAGGCCCATAGGTCCTAGACATGGAGTACCGAGAGCAGGATTGATCTGAGCATGGCCCTGGAGGGCCCATCCTTCTTCTTCTTCGCCAGACTTGTCCTGTCAGCAACAACAACTTCCATCACCATCGGCTTGGACTTGCATCAGAGAGGACTCTTGCTCCATGAGGTAATTGGTCCAAGGTATCATGG
>ML799775.1:158385-175850 GCA_009831015.1 Picea engelmannii
GTTGGATGCACTTGTTTATGGTACAGGTTGATTACAGGTTGGTGCATGGTTGATGCACTTGTTTATGGTACATGTTGATTACAGGTTGGTGCATGGTTGATGCACTTTTTTTGTGGTATAGGTTGATTACAGGTTGAGGTACAAGTTGATGCATGGTTGATGGATGGTTCAGATTTATTGGTATAGGTTTACAGTGGCATATATCACAATGATAGTGTGACAGTGGTTCCATCATTCTACTTCTACTTCAGGGTGGCAGGACGGGTTAAGGACAGGTGGTTGTAGCCACCTTCCGATTGTAGCCAGAGAACATTGGGGGTTGTAGCCTCCTTCTGGTTGTAGCCAGAGATTTGGGGAGTTGGAGCTTCCCTCAGGTTGTAGCCCGAGAAACTAGGGTGTTGGAGCCTCCTTCCAATTGCAGTTGAAAAACAAAGGAAGTTGGTGCTTCCAATGAATGTAATTCTTCAAGACATATAAGAAAAAGAATTCTGTGGTTTTCTCCCGATTTGGGTTTCCATGTAAAACACTGGTGTACTGTGTATATGTGTGATTGTTTATTTATTACTGCTCATTATTGGATAATAATTCTACATTGATATAACATTTGAAGAAAAATGATTATAATTACGTTATTACTGATTCACCCCCTCTCTCAGTAATCCAACAGTACTTTCACAGAAATGAGAAGGCTGGCTCATGATGAGACCCCTTTCCCTTGGCCATGTGTTACACATTATTTTCGTCATCCCTATGACCGTTAATGATGTAAACCTATCTGTTGCCTTTGGAGGGGTCAGTGGCCAGAGTTCCTGAAGAAGGAAGGGAGAAGAACTTTTCCTGAGAAAAGAAGTTGCATTTTCCTTTGTAAAAACCGTAGAAAAAGGAAGTTCGCAGGCTGCATTATAGCTAGGGTGCGAGAATGCCTAATTCTCGCAGGTTGCATCATAGCTAGGTCGCGAGGAGTTCGCAGTCTGCTGTATAGGCAGGGTGCGAGAATTCTTACACATGGGAAAAACGAGCATTTTCTCGAATCTTCTAGAAGGAGAAACTTCCATGGTGAGGTGGCATCCGAATGGTTTGGATCTTGCTCGCTTTCATGATTTAGTGGGATCATCCTAACCTCCTCACCTTATCCTCTTCAGCTTATAAAAGGAGAGGAGCTCTCATGGAGAAGGGCTAAGTTTTTTTTGGCTTGGGATTGTTAGCTTGGTTAGAGTGGCTTTGAGATTTTCTTTGTCAAGATAGATTGTGAGTAGCTATCAGATCCATGGTCTCAAAATCCTTGGAGCAAGAAGTGTGTGGGGAACGAAGGACAGTTGGAAGGGACCTTACGACATCAAGGCCATGGTTGTAATCTCTCTTTCACATTTAATATGATACAATAATACAATTCTTTCCTATAAGGCTTGTTGTGTTTTATTGTATGATTCCTTGATCACATTCATAGGTTTATATTGAGTTTATGCTATTACTATCACTTTGGTTGGTTGCGTTCTTTTGCAGGTTCATCATTGTATGAGCGTTGGAACGAAGCTAGGATGGCGATAGTGAGAGGAAACGACGTTTAAACGGTATGTCACCTATTCCTCTTTAGTTAATAAATTCAATATTTAAAACTTGAGGAAAGCGTCATGTTCTGGTGTGTTTTGTTCCAGATCTAGGTGGATCTAGGGAGATCAGTTAGTGTCTGCACCTACCGATTTATCCCATAACACCATGCAACTAAGAGTCACTACCCTGGCGTGGTAACCAGCTGGTGGTAATGTCATAACCCATGGACCTAATAGGCTGGCTCGTGATAAGACCCCCTATCCTCTGATCATGTCTTGTTTTATTATTTTTTTATGGGTCCCTCTTGTTTCTTGTTGAGAAGCCTTTTATTGCTTTCTCGGGGATCCCTGGGCGAAGCATCTCGAGGTTTTATTCTTAGGCTTTTATCTTTTACCAACTTGCTTTTACCTTCTAGGCCTTTAGCCCCTTCTTCCCACAAGATAAGGTACAATAATGAAAATAGGTCAACCCAGTGCCAGGACAAGTGGAATGGGATAGGTGAGTGGGAAGCAAGATGAAAAAGTGGTGCTGTGAAGGGAGCGGACAATGGCTTTTCAGAAATACCCCCAAGTGGCAAACCAAAACCTAAGGACACAGGCTTACTAGGGCATCCTGTCAATACCCCCAGACATGGTCAAGTGGGCAAGTGTAAGATCCAAGCATTTGTTAGAAACCAAAGAAACCAAATTCACATATTCAAGGTTTTTGATGATCAAAGTGACACATACCATGATACCTAGACTAATTACCTCATGGAGCAAGAACCATCTCTGACACAAGACTAAGTCGATGGTGATGGATGCTGCTGTTGCTAACAAGATAAATGTGCTGGAAGAAAGAAAAGTTGGGCCCTCTAGGGCCATGCCAAAGTCAATCTTTCTCTCGGTACTCCATGTCTATGACCTGTGGGCCTTGAGACATGATCTCCTAGTTATCCCTAAAAGTGGGGGATAATAGGCCCCACCATAAAGTTAAAGATAATTAAGGTAAAATATAATTAATATTGTAATTATTAATTATATTATGAGTTATTGAGGTCGGCCCTATTGTGCCAATAGATACCACTTTTGATGTGTCCAGTCTAGTATAAAGAAAGGTGATTTCCCCATTGAGAAAACACAACACACATGTGATTTTGGAAATTTCAGCAAGTACATATTCTAGGGATGAAGTGCACACCTATCTTGGGCACTAGCTTCTTGGTTTTGGAGACCACCCTTTTGTGTGCTAGGTCTATGGTGTGGGAGGTCTTTCTCTTGAGAATATAGAAAATGATTGTTGGGTTTTCTTCCCTTGTTGAGAAGGGTTTCCCAAGATATTTCTTGTGTTCTTGTGCATGGTATTTGTTCTTATGATATTGGTTATTGCAATAATTGTTAATGGTGTAGATGCATTTGTTTATGCTTCAAGTAAATTCTAAAAATGAAATAAAGTTCATGCTTGAGCCTAGCATAGTGAAAATTCAACAGAAACAACACAGACAATATCGACATTGGGATTAACAGGTGGTGGTAAAGGCAATGACATAGTGGGCCAACCACGATGGTGAGGGACATGATGGTTGATGATCTCTTTCCAACCATCATTTGTGGGGACTTCACACTGCAAAGAAACATGTGGAGGAACAAGAATATCGGGGATATTCAGAGGATCATTGATGCATCTGGTTAACACTAGACCTGATATATGCTATGCCGTGAATATACTTAGTCAGTTCATGAGTCAGTCGAGACAGTCTCACTGGATAGTAGTGAAGCATGTATTGAGATATCTATGAGACACAGTTGGACATGGCTTGAGATATGCCTCCAGTGTAGACTTGAGTTTGCAGGGATATGCTGATGCAAATTGGGCAGAGAGCGTAGTGGACTGGAAGAGCACATCCAATTGTTGTTTTACCTTGGGGTCTGCCATGTTTTCCTGGTGCAACAGGAAACAAAGCTCTGTGGTCTTCAATACCATATAAGCAGAGTATATAGCCTTGAGTGTGGCAGGCCACAAAACAATGTGGCTTCACAAGCTCCTGGCAGATTTATTTGATCATGAGATGGATCATACCATTATTCATTATGATAACCAGAGTTGTGTAAAGCTCTCCGAGAACCCTGTGTTTCATGATAGATCGAAACATGTTGAGATAAAATATCATTATATTAGAGACATGGTGCAGAGGAAAGCAATACACGTGCAATACCTTCCTACACATGAGTAGATTGCAGATATCTTCACCAAACTGCTTGCCAAGACGAAGTTTGAGTACTTTCGTGAGAGACTTGGCTTGGTGGAGAATGCCTCCCTAGCTGAGAGGGAGTGTTGATGATTACAACTTCGTGAGACATCCTCCAGGACACAGACTGAGTGAGTCGGCCTGTGAGAGAGCCCATGAGTTGGGTGTGTCATTCCTCTTTGAGACTGAGATGGAACATTGCATTCCCCTATGTGGGGTAAGGATTCCCATGAGATGGGTGTGTCGATGTGTGTGCCCCTGTGTGGGGTGAGAATGCCCATGAGATGGGATTGTTGTTTGAGATGAAACAATGTGTACCCTTGTGAGGGGTGAATGTGCCCATGTGATGGGTGTATCGTTCTCCTCTGTGTAGAGAGTTGAGACGATGTGGTACTCCAGATGATTATCCTATGAGACTCGGTGAGATAAATATCTGTTGAGTAGGACGTCCCTGTGGCTGAGTACAGGTGGAGCTACCCCTAGTGGTTGAGCACTAGTGGGTGTGTGAGATCCCTTGCTTCCAGATGATTCTCCTGTGAGACTCAATGAGATAGAGATCTGTTGAGTAGGACGTTCTTGTGGGTGAGCACAGGTGGACGTGCCCCTAGTGGCTGAGCACTAGCGGGTGTGTGATATCCCTTGATATATTGTCTAAGAGTAAGATTTACCTGTAACCCTAATTGTGATGTGAAGGGCACAGGTCGGCCCCACCATAAAGTGAAAGATAATTAATGTAAAAGATAATTAATATTGTAATTATTAATTATATTCTGAGTTATTAAGGTCCGCCCTGTTGTGCCAATAGACACCACTTTTGATGTGTTCAGTCTAGTATAAATAAAGGTGATTTCCCCATTGAGGAAACACAACACACATGTGATTTTGGAAATTTTAGCAAGTACATATTCTAGGGTTGAAGTGCACACCTCTCTTGGGCACTAGCTTCTTGGTTTTGGAGAGCACCCTTTTGTGTGCTAGGTCCATGGTGTGGGAGGTCTTTCTCTTGAGAATATAGAAAATGATTGTTGGGTTTTCTTCCCTTGTTGAGAAGGGTTTCCCAGGATATTTCTTATGTTCTTGTGCATGGTATTTTTTCTTGTGATCTTGGTTATTGCAACAATTGTTAATGGTGTAGATGCATTTGTTTATGGTTCAAGTAAATGCTAAAAATGAAATAAACTTCATGCTTGAGCCTATCATAGTGAAAATTGGAGATGGTATCAGAGCATAGGTCTTGAATAACCCATTGCACAAGATTCAAGCAACCCACCGCCTCACTTCTGCAGAGCCGTACGACCCTCCTAGGGATTCCAGAAAATCCGTACGACCCTCTCTTTTTGGGTGTTTCAACACTTAATACTTGGAAGTTGGAGATAAAAAATATATATGAGTGTATGACCTCCTTTTTCGCATCTCCAACAAGCTCCAGATTGCATTTCCAATCATTTTTAATGTCTAGGGTTTCATAATTTTATGAAGAAAATTCAGATTTAGGGTTTTTGCAACTCATTGAAGGAGTTTTTTAGATCACCAGTGTTCTTTTGACTTTCAAGGCTTATTGTTTGCAGTCATAATCCCAACGAAACCTAAGATTGCTATCCTATCCTAACCATTAGGTTTTCTAGCCTAGTTGACAAGGGTTTGTGAAGAATCTAAAATATGATGAACATAACTATGATGGAAGATAAGCTTGATGGATCAAGCAAATACAATTCCTGTAAGCCAAGACTTTAGAGAGATGAAGACATCAAAGAAGAATCCTTCTTATTCATTTCAACACTCTCAGGTATGGTTCCTACTAATGATGATACTTGGTTAATTTACAGTGGTTCCTCCAATCACAGGACCGGTATTAGAGATCGCTTGACTAATCTAGTTGAGAAAGAGACCAATCTACATGTTGTCCTTGGAGACGATGGCATATATAATGTGAAAGGATTTGGAACTTCTACCTTCCGACTAGATTCTGACATGCATCTTCAGTTAAGTGAAGTACTATATGTACTTGGGATGAAGAGGAAACTTGTATCCATTTTTCCCTTAGAAGACAAAGGTTACACGGTTACCTTTTCTGAAGGAAAAGTTCTTACACGACACAAGGACTCACATATAAAATCTGCCACAGTGATTGGTGTTCGAGAAAGAAACTTATACAGATTGACCATCAAACTAGTCCAGGCCATGTTACATGATACTATCATCTTGAGTGAGCTATGGCATAGGAGACTTGCTCACATTCATTATAGAGATCTTCCAGCTCTAGGGAAAATGGTAACAGACGTTCCAGAGATAAATATTCAACATAAATGTGTTTGCAGAGGTTGTGCCCTTAACAAGAATGCCAAAGTGTCCTTCTTGAGCAGTGACTATAGATCCAAGGAAATATTGGACTTGATATATTCAGATGTGTGTGGGGCAATGACTATTGCCTCCCTGAATGGATATTTGTACTATGTACTCTTCATAGATGATCACTATCGTAAAACTTGGATTTACTTCCGGAAGACCAAGGATGGAGTCCTTACAAAATTTCAAGAATTCAAAGCTCAGGTTGAGAACCTGACCGAAAGAAAGATCAAGGGTACTAAGATCAGATAATGGAGGAGAATACACTTCCAAGGATTTCAAAAATTTCTGTATTGAAGCAGGGATCAAGAGAAAGTACACAGTTCCTTACAACCCTCAACAAAATGGGGTTGTAGAGAGGAAGAACAGAACCATCATCTAGGAAACCAAAGCGATGATACATGATCAGAGTCTACCTATGACTCTATGGGTAGAAGCATGCATGACAACAATATATGTTCAGAACAAGAGTCCTCACCAGATTTTGAAGAACATAACTTCCGAAGAAGCCTTCACTGGAGTGAATCTTGAGATTGGACACTTCAGGATATTTGGGTGCCTAGTATATTTTCATGTACTCAAAGAGAAGAGATCCAAGCTAGACCCTTCAGGGAGAAATGGTACATTTGTGGGATACATTGAATCTTAGAAGGCATATCAAATCTACATCCCTGGTCAGAGATAGATTGAGGTAACTAGAGATGTTATCTTTGAATAAGAGATTTCCTTTCAAAGATCAAGAGAATCTGAGATGGAGACTGTTAGTGAGACAATACCATTATTCTAATTGATCTAGTTGTTCCAACTAATCTAGTTTCTCTAGTTGATATCGCCATAGATATTGCAGTAGGGCATAAAAGGCATGCCTGGGCTCGAAAAAATCTGTAGGAGGCAGAGGGACATGCAGCCCCTCAAGGCACATCTTGAGAGAGCAAGAGACCAAAGAGATTTTTGAGCTACTTTTAATCCATGAGCCACATCATTGATTCTGAGCCTTCTTCTCATGGAGAAGCGACAAGTGAGCAGGTATGACAAGATGCCATGACATAAGAATAACAATCCATCTTGAAGAATGATGTATGGGATATTGTTCCGAGACCAGAAGGGAAGTATGCAGTGACTTCCAAGTGGATCTATATCAAGCATGCAACTGATGGAAGTGTTGAGAAATACAAAGAGAGATTTGCAGCCAGAGGATTCTCACACGTAGAGGGAGTTGACTATGATGAGACATTTGCTCCAGTAGCCCGATACACTTCCATCCGTACTATCATTACACTAGATGCATCCATGGGTTGGAAACTACATTAGATGGATGTAAATACAACCTTTATCAATGGTGAGATTGAAGAAGAAGTTTATGTCGAGCAGCCAGAAGGATTTGTGATACACGATGAGAAATATTATGTGTGTAGGTTGAAGAAAGACCTATATGGACTAAATGAAGCACCTCGTTGATGCAGGAGCATCACCAACACATCAAGCGAGCTAGCACGAAAGTGGAGGACAGCTGGACAAGCCAACACAATTTTTGAAAACACCTTGGATTTGTTGCGCGAACATTAATGTAACAATTTAATGAAGCGCACTTGTATATTGTAAATGGACCTTGAGCGGATTGCTCTCTTCCTTAGTAGATAGACGACATTTAAGATAGTTAATGTAAAGTAGGTAGAATTTAATTCTAGACTAGACTGTTTGAGAGCGCAAGAGGGAAACGAGATATAGACACCCCCAGAGTGCATTGTAACATTATCAGAGGAAGAAGAGAAAGAGAAACAAAGAACTGTGTAAGAACACCCATGTATAGGCATTTGGATTAATAGAAGAGTTTGATTCAAATTCATGGATTTTGTGTTGTTCTCTGTGTATTGATGTTGATATGCTCATGAATGTTTGCTTCCAGTCATACATTCGATTTTATATGTTGTGTATATGATTTCATATTTGAATTGAAGTCTGAAGGGAAGAAGGAATGAGTTTCAATTGTTTCTCTATTTGAGCCAGAGAATTCTTGCAAAGAGTGCAGTTGAAGTGTCCGCAAGGAGTGCATTGACAAGAGGGTTCAAATAGAGATAGCTTTTGTTCTCATTCATCCCAAAAGTGTAGTTGGGCATAGGAGCCGTGCAGGGAGTGCGCAGGCCAGTAAAACTCTCAGGGTTGCAAACCTGAGTGAAGTACTGAAGGACTGCTGCTGCAAGTGTGCACAGAGTCGAAGACTTCAACACTTAGACGTGATTGAAGGTTTGTCGCAAGGAGTGCGTGCAAGAGTTTTCCTGAAGGACTTGGAAGTCGTGGGAAAAGATCGGGAAGGATAGGCCTTTGAGTTGTTGAAGGATATCGCAGAGAAGTTGTGCCTTGTAGGTTTGGCGAGAAGCGTCGTAAGTTTGCACGCAGGTGGACAAGTCTTCGAGGAGGAGTACTTGATTCATTTCACAGGATTCATCGAAAAAAATAGATGGTCGGAATTCTCCGAGGAGAATCCGTGAATTTCCGTGGGCCATTGGATCTTGTGGAGGTGCAGGGGAAATACACGAGTATTCCCACAGGGTTCAAAGTTCAGGAAAGATAGAGCCATTGATCCAAGCCAGCCAGGGCCGTTGGATTATTTGCGAAATCACCTATCAGGATTTCGTGAGAGGAGAGTCGAAGATTTGGTAACGGCAATCGCGAATTCGCGACACGCGATATCCCAATGGCTACGTAGACAATGTGGGACCACAGGAGTTGGTGACGTGGACATGTGGCGTACTATTTCGGGGTTTCGCAGCGAGAAGTCCCGAATTCATTGCATTAGGGTTCGCGATACCGCGAACTCCGAAGTGCTGATGGAGTGAAGCGGCGATTGAGTAGCCCATTCGCACGTGTGTCGGAGTTTCGGCGCATCGGGACTCGGGAGTCGGAGAATCGAGTTGCTCGACACTGCGAATGCCGAACTCGCGATAGGAGAAGTCCCGACAGGGTAAAGGAAGGGCCAACATTGATTCGTATCGGGTCTCGGGGATCCGAGAGTGCAAAGTTCGACCACTGACCTCGCGAAGTCGCAAAGTTCGATCCTTCGAGTGCAGAGAGGGGATCGCACGAAGATTTTTGTGGGTGAAGATTTTTCGATAGGGAAATAGAAGGATCGGTTAGTGTTCTTCGGGCCGAGGGAAGAGAAGATCCTGTGAGCGGACGTGCCTGCGGGTGCAGCTGCATCAGGTTATACTCCTCGGCTTGAAAATTTTTCATGGGCTCCTGTCCATGAGCTCCTGCACGGTATGTCCATGCTTTTGTATCACTACTTCGCTTTCCCAACTGGCATCTTCAACTGGATGGTTCTTCCACTTGACAAGATACTCAAAGTATTGCTTTTGCCTGGTCCTCTTGCTTATTCTCTTGTCCAGTATGCAATCCATCTGCGGCTTCTCTGCAACTGGCATTTGCTTTGTCCACTGGATCACTGGCTGTTCGTCTCCAGTCTCTGCTTCTCCAACCTTATATGGGTACAAATCCGAGATATTGAATATCGGAGAAATTCCGATCCCATCGGGTAATTCAATCTCATACGCATTTCCCCCAAATTTTCTCAAGACCTTACATGGCTCGATTTTCTTCATCTTCAACTTATTATATGTTCCTCTTGGGAACCTTTCTTTCCTCAAATGTGCCAGAACCAGATCACCAACCTCAAACTGAAGTTGTTTTCGATGCTAATCGGCTCTGCGTTTATACTCCGATTCACTGAATCATTGTACGCAAATTCTGCCTGTGGTAATATACTGTCCCACTGGCTAGGGTGCTCTGTCACCAAGCTTCTCAACAAGTTTCCTAGAATTCTGTTGACCACTTCTGTCTGTACATCCGTCTGAGGATGATACGCTGAACTAAACAACAAGTTAGTTCCCAGCTTCTTCCATAAGGTCCTCCAAAAATGCCCTATGAATTTCGTATCTCGATCCGAAACTATGCTTCTCAGCAAACCATGAAGTCGAATGACCTCTTTGAAGAACAGATTGGCAATGTGAGTTGCATCACTGGTCTTTTGACATGGAATGAAATGTGCCATCTTGGAAAATCTATCCACTACCACAAAGATTGAATCAACACATCTTTGTGTTCTTGGCAACCCCAATACAAAATCCATGCTTATCGCATCCCACGACCTTTCAGGTATGGGCAATGGTTGATAAAACCCCGCATTTTGCTTCCTCCCCTTCGAATGTTGGCAAATTCTACATCTGTCAACGAACCTCTTGACATCTGCTCGCATTCCTGGCCAAAAGTATGACTCACTCAGCTTCGTGAATGTTTTTTCATGGCCAAAGTGTCCTGCCAATCCTCCACTGTGTTTTTCCTTCAACAGATTCTCCCTCATGGAGAATTTCAGAATACACAGCTGATTACCCTTAAAGAGAAATCCTTCCTGGATCATGTAGTCTATCTAAGGGCTTCCGTCTCTGAGAACTGGATTCTCAGCTGCTTCATACGCTTCTCCAAAATCTTGATCATCTGCGTACATGTCCCTGAGATCATCAAAACCTAACGTCTTGACTTAGAACTCCTGCAACAACAAACACTTCCTGCTCAAAGCATCAACAACTTTGTTAGCAGTACCAGGAATATGCTTAATCACAAATGTGAAATTCTGCATATACTCAACCCATTTGGCATGTTTCTGATTCAACTTCTCCTGTTGAGTCACAAACTGCAGTGCATGATTATCACTGTATAATACAAACTCTTTCGGGATCAAGTAATGCCTCCATTTCTTCAATGCCTGTATGATAGCATAAAATTCCTTATCATACGTGGAGTACTTCAATTTTGCCTCGTTCAACTTCTTGCTGAAATATGCGATCGACCTGTCTTCTTGACTTAAGACTGCCCCAATTGCAAATCCACTTGCATCGCATTTCACCTGAAATGTCTTTTGGAAATTCGGCAACACCAAAACCGGTTGTTGTTCCGTAATATTCCTCTTCAGCAATCTGAAACTCTTTTCAGCCTCTTTTGTTCAGTGAACAGATTTATTTCGCTTCTTGACTGTATCCATCATCGTTGCGCTAATTCCGCTGAAATTTCTGATGAACTTTCGGTAGAAACTAGTCAATCCGTGAAAACTTCTCACCTCAAAGATATTCTTGGGTGATGGCCAATTCTTGATTACCTCCACCTTATCTGGATCCATCCTCAACTCATTTGCTGAAATGACAAACCCCAAGTAAATGAGCTCTGTCTTCATGAATGAGGACTTCTTCATATTTATCAACAACTTCTCCTGCTTTAGTCTCTGCATCACTGTAGACAAATGCTTCAGATGCTCTGCTACTGATTTACTGAAAATCAGTATGTCATCTAAATACACAATGACAAATTTCCGAATGAACTCCCTCAAGACTTCGTTCATCAACCTCATGAAGGTACTTGGCGCATTTGTTAATCCAAACGGCATAACAAGCCATTCATACAACCCTTCGTTGGTTTTGAAGGCTGTCTTCCAT
Organism: Picea engelmannii; assembly: GCA_009831015.1. Classification (NCBI taxonomy): domain Eukaryota; kingdom Viridiplantae; phylum Streptophyta; class Pinopsida; order Pinales; family Pinaceae; genus Picea; species Picea engelmannii. The sequence continues at coordinate 169,993 of ML799775.1, forward strand.
TCATCACCTTCTCTCATGCGAATCTGGTGATATCCACTTTTCAAATCAATCTTTGAAAAGTACTTTGCTCCACTTAAGCAATCCATTAGATCATCCATCCTCGGCAATGGAAATCTGTACCTGATGGTTATCTTGTTTATCGCCCTCGAGTCAGTACACATCCTCCAGCCTCCGTCTTTCTTCGGACTAAGTACTGTTGGAACAACACATGGACTCAAGCTCTCCCTGACTAAACCTTTGTCCAACAAATCCTGGACTTGCCTTTTAACTTCTTCATTCTCTTGCGGCATTAATCTGTACACGGCTTTATTCGGCAAACTAGCTCCTGGTATGAGATCAATATGATGACTCACACTCCTGATCGGCGACAACGAATGAGGTAATTCGTCCACTATGATGTCAGTGAACTCTTCCAACAGTTCCTGAATTTCATTTGGTAAATCATCCACTCTTGTGCTAGTCAGAACAATCCTCGGCTTTCTGACCACAAAGAACTGTGGATCCTCCTTCTTCTTAACCTCATTAAGGAGTTCCTTCCCACTCATGAGAAGTACTGTGTTGCTTACTTCCGGCTTCACCTCCTTATCCTTAATTGGAAGCAACATGTGTGTCCTCCCATTCTTCTCCAGGGTGTATGTGTTCATTCGCCCATCATGAATCACATTCCTGTCATATTGCCATGTTCTACCCAACAATAGATGACAAACATCCATAGGAATGACATCACACAATATTTTATCATTATATCCACCTATCTTGAATTCAACCAAGCATTGTTTAGTAACAGTTACCTGGTGTCCTTTTTGTAGCCACGAAACTCTGTATGGGCTTGGATGATCAGTCGTCTCCAGCTCCAGCTTCTCTACCATCTCCGTAGAAACGAGATTATCTGTGCTACCACTGTCTACGATGACCTTGCATACCCTGTCCTTGGTCTTGCAAGCAATTCTAAAAAGTCTGGTCCTTTGGAATGAACTCTCCACCTCCTTCTCGGGTGTCAAAAGGACTTTTCGCATCATCGACGATCATCCGCCTTCTGCGTATTCTGCTTCAACATCCCGCCTCTGTGCTTCGGTGATGTGAGTTTCTCCAATGTCCTTATTTTTCTCTAGACACTCGTAAGACTTGTGCCTATTCTTTCCACATGTGAAGCATGTGATTACTCCACCTCTTCCTCTTCCTCTGCCTCTAGTACGAGGAAAAGTGTTGTTGTCAACATAATCTCCTCTCTGCTCATTATGCTGTCCTCTCTGTTCAGCATATTGCCCACGCTGTGAGGTTCCACCTCTCTCTATACGAGGTTGAGGTTTCTTCCATTCCTCTCTGGGTTTCTAGAATTTTTCCTGGGCAACTGATTTGCCTCTGGGCTGACTTCTGCCTCGACCCCTTTGACCTTTCTTTCGGCTCAGCTTCTCTTCAGCTTTCAGAGCCATCTGATAAGAATCTTCCACCTCCGGATGGTTACCATGCTCATCTCATCCTGGATATCATATCTCAGGCCATTCATATATCTGGCAACTTTCTCATCATCGCTCTCCCGATGACCTGCTCTGATGTTCAGTCTGTAGAATTCCTCAGTGTATTCTTTCACTGTCATCAGCTTCTGTCTCAGGTTCTGCGTTCTTCTGAATAGAGTAATTTGATAATCCCTCGGGATGAATTTCGCCTTCATCTTCGCAATCATCCTGTCCCAACTCTTAATCTTCTGCTTGCCCTTGCAACATCTGTCAACTTGTCGTTCATCCCACCACAATGCTGCATGTCCTTTCAATCTCGTGACAACATGCTTGACTTTCTTGTCCTCTTCGACATCTTCATAGTCGAAGTATGTATCTAGAGCTCTAATCCAATCTAGAAGCTCTTCTGCATCCAAGTTTCCCTCGTAAACTGGAATGTCCATCTTTGCCCTTGCACCCATCCTGGCAATAGATTTGATCAAACGTTCATTTGATGCATCTTTGGCTGCAACTTCCTCCTCACGTTCAACCTCGACTTCACTTTCAGAATCACTCAGATCCCCCGCACTGGCTGTGCGTCTTTGCGATGTCTCCATATCTTCGAGCCTTGCTCGAAGATCACGCATTTGTCTCTCTATTTCTGGATCTGTCATCTGTATGCCTCTTCTCCACGACATTTCCCTATCCTCTGGATCAGGTGATTGCCTATCTCTCCTCGGCGGCATGGTGAATTCTCCCCCTTCTCTGCTACAGAAAACAAAGAATCCTTATATGCTCTGATACCAATCCTGACGCAGCCGCACCCGCACCCGCAGGCACGTCCGCTCACAGGATCTTCTCTTCCCTCGGCCCGAAGAACACTAACCGGTCCTTCTATTTCCCTATCGAAAAATCTTCACCCACAGAAATCTTCGTGCGATCCCCTCTCTGCACTCGAAGGATCGGACTTCGCGACTTCGCGAGGTCAGTGGTTGAACTTTGCACTCTCGGATCCTCGAGACCCGATACGAATCAACGCTGGCCCTTCCTTTACCCTGTCGGGACTTCTCCTATCGCGAGTTCGACATTCTCAGTGTCGAGCAACTCGATTCTCTGACTCCCGAGTCCCGATGCGCCGAAACTCCGACACACGTGCGAATGGGCTACCCAATCGCCGCTTCACTCCATCAACACTTCGGAGTTCGCGGTATCGCGAATCCTAATGCAATGAATTTGGGACTTTTCGCTGCGAAACCCCGAAATAGTACGCCACATGTCCACGTCACCAACTCCTGTGGTCCCACATTGTCTACGTAGCTGTCGGGATACCGCGTGTCGCGAATTCACGATTCCCGTTACCAAATCTTCGACTCTCCTCTCATGAAATCTCGATAGGCGATTTCGCGAATAATCCAACGGCCCTGGCTGTCTTGGATCAACGGCTCTATCTGTCCCAAACTTTGAACCCCGTGGGAATACTCGTGTATTTCCCCTGCACCTCCACAAGATCCAATGGCCCACGGAAATTCGTGGATTCTCCTCGGAGAATTCCGACCATCTATTTTTTCCGATGAATCCTGTGAAATGAATCAAGTACTCCTCCTCGAAGACTTGTCCACTTGCGTGCAAACTTACGACGCTTCTCGCCAAACCTACAAGGCACAACTTCTCTGCGCTATCCTTCAACAACTCAAAGGCCTATCCTTCCCGAGCTTTTCCCACGACTTCCAAGTTCTTCAGGAAAACTCTTTCACGCACTCCTTGCGGCAAACCTTCAATCACGTCTAAGTGTTGAAGTCTTCGACTCTGCGCACATCTGCAACAACAGTCCTTCAGTACTTCACTCAGGTTCGCAACCCTGAGAGTTTTACTGGCCTGCGCACTCCCTGCACGGCTCCTGTGCCCAACTACAATTTTGGGATGAATGAGAACAAAAACTATCTCTATTTGAACCCTCTTGTCAATGCACTCCTTGCGGACACTTCAACTGCACTCTTTGCAGGAATTATCTGGCTCAAATAGAGAAACAATTGAAACTCATTCCTTCTTCCCTTCAGACTTCAATTCAAGCATGAAATCATATACACAACATATACAAGTGAATCTATGACTGGAAGCAAACATTCATGAGCATATCAACATCAATACACAGAGAACAACACAAAATCCATGAATTTGAATCAAACTCTTCTATTAATCCAAATTCCTGTACATGGGTGTTCTTACACAGTTCTCTGTTTCTCTTGATCTTCTTCCTTTGATAATGTTACAATGCACACTGGGGGTGTCTATATCCCGTTTCCCTCTTGCGCTCTCAAACAGTATAGTCTAGAATTAAATTCTACCTACTTTACATTAACTATCTTAAATGTCGTCTATCTACTAAGGACGAGAGCAATCCGATCAAGGTCCATTTACAATATACAAGTGCGCTTCATTAAATTGTTACATTAATGTTCGCGCAACAAATCCAAGGTGTTTTCAAAAATTGTGCTGGCTTGTCCAGCTGTCCTCCACTTCCGCGCTGGCTCGCTTGATGTGTTGGCGATGCTCCTGCATCACTCGTGCTCAGAATAAGAAAATGGATGGATTATTGATGAGTTTGGGCTTCAACAAGAGTGTTGTTGATCCAAACCTATATTATCATATTGTTGGTAACGAGTGCTTAATCTTGGTCATGTATGTGGATGACTTATTCATCACCGGTTCAGAAAGACTTATTGTTGAATGCAAGCAAGCATTGACTTCTGAATTCGAGATGAAGTATCTGGGTATGATGCACTACTTCTTGGGACTAGAAGTATGGCATAGGACTGATGAGATTTTCTTGAGTCAAGGAAAATATACAGTGGAGATATTGAAGAAGTTCGGTATGACAGAGTGAAAATCCATGCCTACACTGATGGTGATGGATTTGAATAAAATGAATGATGCTTCTACTGATTCAGGCGAGATTGATCCACATTTGTACTAACAAATGATTGGATCATTGATGTATCTGGTTAACACTAGACCTGATATATGCTATGTAGTGAATGTACTTAGTCAGTTCATGAGTCAGCCGAGACAGACTCACTGGATAGTAGTGAAGCATTTATTGAGATATCTACAAGACACAGTTGGATATGGCTTGAGATATGCCTCCAATGTAGACTTGAGTTTATAGGGATATGCCGATGCAAATTGGGAAGGTAGCACAGTGGACCGGAAGAGCACATTCGGTTGTTTTTTTACCTTGGGTCTGTCATGCTTTCCTAGTGCAGCAGGAAACAAAGCTCTGTGGCCTTAAGTAATGCAGAAGCATAGTATATAGCATTGAGTGTGGTAGGACTCGAAGCCGTGTGGCTTCACAAGCTCCTGAAAGATTTATTTGATCATGATATGGATCCTACCATTATTCATTGTGATAACCAGAGCCGTGTGAAGCTCTCTGAGAACCCTGTGTTTCAAAATAGATCGAAACACGTTGAGATAAAATATCATTATATTAGAGACATGGTGCAGAGGAAAGAAATACACATGCAATACCTTCCTACACATGAGAAGATTGCAGATATTTTCATCGAACTGCTTGCCAAGATGAAGTTTGAGTACTTCCGTGAGAGATTTGGCATGGTGGAGAATGCCTCCCTAGCTGAGAGGGAGTGTTGATGATTACAACTTCATGAGAAATCCTCCAAGACACAAACTAAGTGAGTCGGCCTGTGAGAGAACCCATGAGTTGGGTGAGCCCATGAGTTGGGTGTGCCCATGAGATGGGTGTGTCGTTCCTCTCTGAGACTGAGATGGAACATTGTATGCCCCTGTGTGGCGTAAGGATTCCCATGAGATGGGTGTGTCGATGTGTGTGCCCCTGTGTGGGGTGAGAATGCCCATGAGATGGGATTGTCGTTTGAGATGAAACGATGTGTACCCTTGTGAGGGGTGAAGGTGCCCATGTGATGGGTGTATTGTTCTCCTTTGTGTAGAGAGTTGAGACGACGTGGTACTTGTTATCGCACAGTTTGTAGGAAAGGTTTAAGTAGCTTGAAGTCAAGGCTCAAACTAGCGTAACAGGAGCTTCCCCACCCACTGTCACCTCGATGGGGAGCTCTTTCTATTCAGGGTGGCTAATCCCAAGGGAGACGTCCTGTTGACGGGCGAAACTGACCGTCCGTCAACTGGGAGAGTGGAACCGGTCCGGGGTTGTCTAAATAACCCAAGCCGTTTGGTATGGACCACCCTGACGAGTTTAACGGCTCCGTTGGCCGCTCTGAGGTCTCGTAAGGAAACCAAAGAAAAAGTGATCTGAGCTAAAATAATCTAAACTAAGGAAACTAGAAACTAATAAAACAAACTAAAATAAACTAATCTAACTAAAAAGAAATCAAACTAAAATAGAGGAAACTAGAAACTAATAAAAACAAACTTAACTTAACTATA
>ML799776.1:0-69734 GCA_009831015.1 Picea engelmannii
CATTTCCATGTGGTCCCCATTTCAAAGTTTTGTGCAACTCAGTGGATACACCTCATATGATCATATCCCCTCTTTATATGACCTTATCCAGGTATACGAACAAATTCATTTGACCTATAAAAGCAAGGTTATCTCTATCTCATTCATACTAGCAATATCTATTAGCATAACCTTAAAACTTAGTTATAAGGTTTTCACACCACCAACTCGCTAACCAATATAAAATGTTGGCAGGTAGCCCTGCAACTGTTCGGGCACGGTTGGGTGCCTCGAAGCATATAGAAGTTTCTTGCAACCGGGAGAATCATGAAAGGCCAACTACACTCCCATGAAGTTCTTCTCTTAGAGAGACTGTTGCAACCCAAAAAGAAGGTATCGAGAAATACAGAGTACAAAACTGTTGTTTTGAAACAATTAAAGATCATTTCCCAATGCAGTTTGATCGAAAAATGCAAGAACAGATATTGGAAACAAAGTGAGAGAGTTTGGATAGTGGACAATGGAGATCTTCATTTCCTAAGTAAAAGTTGACATCATGGCTTCCCTAAAGTCACAGATACGGACAAAGGATTTCTGTATCCCAATTCTATGCTTGCTGATAAGCAGAAATATCAGGTCATGGGCCATCTTAACACTGGATGATACATTAGGGCACAAAAGATTAAACATTTATAATATTTCCAATTTTCTGCTCTGACAGTGTAGATATGTTTCAACAATTTTCTTATGTTATTGACTCCTTCATAATTAGACAAGGTCCAGTCCAGACTACTTTAATCAAACTTAGTTCTACTTAACCTTGAAAATGTTCAGAAATCTTAACCGATTGCTCTGTGGGAACAATCTTTTTAAGAAAAACTGATGATTCAAGTTAAGTTATACACCCATACAAAATGGCCCTATGACCCAAAGATATAGTTATTAGTAGTAGCTAAGATAAGAGAGGTGTAAACTAAATGTGTCATCGAAACTGTCAGCGATACAAATTATATTACCAGAAATCAAGCCAGAAACGGAACAGGAAATGGAATGAAAAATAGAGCTAGAGGATTTTGTGAGATAAGAAACATTAACACCCCCATCGGTGCATATTGTGCATATAAAATTGATTAATAATGTGCTAACGTAGTGTCGAGACAGGAACAGGGACGGCAATGGGATTGGGAAACGGGAAACGGGATGCGAAACAAGTCTCCTGGTCAGGTTTCTGGTAACATAGACACACAAAAGCTTTCTCCGACTAGGCAAAGGGCAGGAAGAACAGATCGAACACCATACCGTGCAAACGACGAATCATTTAAATGTAAAGACTGAAATTTATAAATCCCTAATTAATTCTGAAACAAAATAGCATTTCTTTAGTGGGCATACAATTAAACAGTTCAACAATGAATTCGCATTATATAAATGAATAGAGCTTGTATCAGAGGAACTGGCAAGGGGAAACATAAATGGTACCTGTAGATGGACAAAATCCACTTCCAAAAGCTGCTGAAATGAAATACTACCCCACAAACCAGATACAGTCTGTTAACAAGAACAACATAGCACTACCTCAAATTCAGGGGAAGTTTTAAGGAAAATCTAGTGGGACCAAAATATATTTGGCTAGCAAATCTCTGAAACATGTACATTGATGGTTGGGTATATATTCAATTAAAATTTCGTTGCACAATTCATTCAGAGTCAGAATAGCATAGACGGTCACTTTTAGAAAATCCTACAAATAGCTCTCAATCATTTCTAACATATAAATTACTGAGAATATATATTAAGGATACCCACTTGATCAAGAGCCAAACTAAAACATGGCAAGCTGGTTCAAAATACAAATTAGAGATGCCCGTTTACATAAATGAGAAAGGTTGATTACCTGAAGAAGCAGCAAAATCAGCCAAACCCAAAATTCCAGAGTTGATGATGAGATATACACTGCCTTTGATCGTCAAGTGAGGCCATTGGAGCACCAAAGAGCCATGTGGATCTAGGAAATCTATACATTGTGTGGCCCTCAGTTTCTGCCCCTTACCATTCAAAAGCGTGTTTATTTTTATTTTAGAGCTTATTAAGTCAAACTCTGATTAACAAATAAAAGCGGTGGTTAGTTTTCAGATGGTTCATATCAATTCTTAATATAAAAAAAATCAAAAATCAAAAATCAAAAATCAAAATTAATGATATGAAATTTTTTTAATAAATAAGAATTAATAATATGAATCTTTTTAATAAATCAAATTCTCAAATTTCATGTTCTCTCAATCAAAAAACGTATATACACGAAATATACATTCACTACCAAACATTTGTATATACACGAAATATATATACATTACCAAACAATGGATAATATATATTCGACTACTTTGAATTACAATGTAGATTTGAGATTCCTATATACATTCATTACCAAACAATGGATAATATATATTCGACTACTTTGAATTACAATGTACATTCGAGATTCCTTTTACTTACCTCATGCTCAAGTTAAGGTTGCATTTATATTGAGATTAATATTTACTGGTTGACCCCCTTTTTGTTGAATATGGAAACTTAATGACAACTATGACCATCAATCTCCATTTCCTTTATTAAAACGATCATACTTCTCCATTTATGTTCTTATTGCTTTAATTTTTCCTAATTGTGGTACAACCAACATTTGGATTGTTGACTATTGGCATATCTAGCATTACCATTTGTTTCTTTGTGGGTAGTTTAAACATTTGATTTTTTTGGCATTTTTACAGGTATATTTTTCAATCAATTTTGTTCAAAATTTGGCCAAAAATTGTTGGAACTCCAGATTTTAGTGATTGAGTTTGTATAATTTGAGTGCCTTAAGGGTTTTTTAAGGTGTTGAATCCATTTATGCATTGAAAAATGCAATTTAAACAACAAAAAATGGTGATTTCACCGAGATCTGTTTCGCTAGATTCCGGTGAAAAAGTTCAAAAGGTCGAATGTTTAGACAACTCTATTTAAATTGAGACGAGTGTCATTTTCTTATCTAGGAAATTTGATTAATGTCTCATCTTTCCCATTCCAAAAAGAATTATGTGCTTGGGAATCAATAAGAGGGGAGTTGTCTCCTTAGATATGGTAGTGGCCTTGACCTTCCCATTACTCTCAAGGGTTGGAATAATGGCTTTTGTTGAAGGAATAGGGACTAAGCTTTGGGAAGTCTTGATTGGATCTACCCAATGATCATTCAACTTTGAGTACTATCACCAAGAGGGCTTTCAATTTTTTCCTTTAGGGACTGGAGACTTTGCCTTTGGACGGTGTGTTGCCACATGATCATCATCGATGAAAACTCTACAACAAAAGGTAATGTTGTTAAATCCCTGTGTCTTAAATAATTACATTGGTATTGTTATATTATTGTTGGCATTATTGGTCGACTCGTTATCTATGCGTGTACCATTTGTCTCATATGTATATCAAGGAGATCTAGTTTTAGGGATCAAGAGTTATTTGTACACATTGTAGTAAGTCTTGATAGATATAAAAGAGAATAAACCTTAAAACTTCAGAGTTAAGCCCTTAAACTTCAAATATACCAAAACATTCACCGTGAACACCACAACAATATAGAGAAGAACCCTTAAGGTAGGGTAATGCCAACAAATACTCCTTATGGAAGGAATCACTCCACAATCCATGCTTGCTATAAGACAATACAATCCAACACACCTCCAATACAATGATATTCATGTATTTCTACTTTCTCATGAGTATTCTCAAGAGTATATGCCAACTATCCCTTATTATTATAGCATTTCCTTTAAATTACCTAATAAGCCTATTTATTACCCATCAACTACCAAGTGGGTCTATTCCATAATTATAGCCACATTACGTTCATTATCCCCTTAGGTACCACCCTAGGTACCCCATATTATCCTCCCTAAGTACATTACATTCCATCCCCTTTGCATGTTTCTTCCCCGAAACATGGGAAGAAACCATATAATATGACTTCCTTAGCAATATAGTCAACTAGTAGCATGCACAAGCATCCATCCATCCTAGTGAAATGTGGACATGGGTTCCAATTGTGGCATTTTCTCCTTGATCTTGATTTTGGTTTCTCATTGGGATTCATGTCTTTGTCGCACTACTCTGATATCTCCATGCATTTCTTTTAGTATTCCATGCGCCTCCATGTTGGTTGTATTTCTAATTCCATGTTGATACATAGTAAGTTTGTTGACGTTCATGCCCTTGCCTTGACAACTGTTGTTTCTTTCAATTGTGTTGGTGGGGATATACAACAACCTTAGTTATTGGTTCTTCTTTCTTTGACCCTTCTACATGTGGTTCCTTAGCTTCTTCTTTATTTTTATACATGTAACGCCCCCAAGTTGTAAATGTATATATGTTGCTTAGGATTGTGAGCCAATATGGTTTTTGGGTCGGAGTGCCTACATATGTATGTATGTTTTGGGCCAGAGTGTCTATGTGATATTAAGCCAGAGAGCTTGTATGTTGAAAGGCCAGTGAGCCTAGCATTCATAAATTGTAATCCCACTCAGATATATTAATAAAATACATCGTTGTTGCAGACAAAGTCGGACAAGAGAGTATAGGGGGCTAGGACTCCACGAGAGGGAAAGGGGGTTTTGGCTTGAGGAAAAGGGGCTAAGTCATGGGGGCTTAAGCCAAGGAATATTATTTTATATTCCTAAGTCATAAGTTATGATTTTATCGTAAGTTCTCAAGTGGAGAGGACAAATTCCAAGTGGTGAGAAAAGAGTTCCTTGGGTTGCCACTTGTAAAAAGGTTGGCATGCATATTTAAACTTGGGTTTTAGTGGAAATATCATTCATTCCATCATTCTTGGCCATTCTTGCCATTGCTTGTGGGGTTTGAGCTAAGGAGCCACTGTGACCTTGTTACCTTGTGAACTCTGTGAATCCTAGGTGGATTTGGGTGTACAATTCTACTTTTGTTTCCCTGGGGAAGGTTAGAGCCTTGGAGGGAGAATTGTTGGGAATAGGTTTCCCTCGGTGTGAGGTTGAGAGAGTGCTTGGAGACTCCTAAGTGCAACTAGAGTTCTTGGAGCCATAGTGTTCTAAGACTTTTAGGTCGGCTTGTGTTGGAGCCCTGGAAAGGAAGTGGGACAACCCAAGGGACTGTGATGCAGAGAAGGAGGTACATTTCCTTGGGTAGTGTAGGATGATGGGGAATGAGAAATTTTAAGTTGGAACTGTTGTTGGAGTTGGTACCTTGGCCTAGCCTTTTGTTGTGTTTATTGTGAGACCTTAGCTGGCTTAGGTAGCCTTTGCCCTAGTGGAGTCATTACCCCAACTCAGGGGTGACTTGCTCTTGAGAGTTCTTGAACAACAATGTCTATGGCTAGGTGGAACGTCTGAGGTATGAAACCAATTGGTGATTTCATAAAAGATAAGTGTTATTTTTGTTATGTACTTTTATGCAGAGTAATGCATGGTTATATGTGCTTAATTATTTTGTGTTGTGATTGTTTATAATTGTGTATGTTATTGTATTTTATGCATGGTTTTGCATGTTATTGTTGCATATGCAGGGCATATTTCATATGGGTATATGAAGTTATTATAAGGTCATGTAATTCTTCAGGAAGATTGAAATAAATCAATAAATAGTATTTGAGAAATAATGGGCAAGATTTTAAGAATTTTGAAAATTTTGTATATGACAAAGTTTGAATTTTAGTGGCATATACCCAAAAGTGAGTCTAGGGTGTGTTACAATGTGGTATCATAGCACAACTACAACACTCGGGATGCATGGGTCAAAGACAGCACGCAAAAGTAGAATTGCAAATGAAAAGTTCAAAGAAAGTTTGTAAATTGTTTGTCGGGATTTCCCAAGAAAAATGGGGGGATTTCTTAGGAAATTTGGGAAAAACTAAGCTGAGGGGGTTAAAATCCCCAATTTTAACCTCTATCTAAGAAATTTTAGGCCTGGACTTAGCTAAATTTATGAATTATAGAGTGGCCAATGGAAGTAATTATGTGAAATTGGGAAAAAGACCCAATTTCTAGGTGAAAATTCCAAGCTAAAAGTGCTCAAAATTACCGAATGGACAAGAATCTATGCCAATTTAACTATAAGAGGATCGGATTTAGCCTAGAAGGCCATGAATTACATAATCGTGGCAACCCAAATAGAGAAATTGGGTGAAATTGGGTAAAAACCCCAATTTATGGTAAGCAATCAATGGCCATGGGAAGTGTAACATCCATGCTTTGGCCGTGGGAGGTGTAACATCCTTGCTTTTAATCCCCAGTTTAGTGATGTATAATGTAAATATGATATATGTCCATGGGCCAAGAAATGTAATATGTAAACATTGTACATTGGAATAATAAAAATAAAATGTATCGTCGGTAGCAAACAGACACAAAAAGAATCATGGGGGCTAAGTTTCCATGAGAGAGGGAGGGGTCTAAGGGGGGGTTATTCATAAAGTCACTTCACATAGTTATTGAGAGGATGGGGTTGAGTGCAATCAACATTGGGGAATGTGAGAGTCAGTGTGCTTGGGTAAAAAGGGAAATTCAAATGGGTAGTGTAGGTATTTTTTACATGCATATTTTTGGGATAGCAAGAGGGTGTTGAGTGTTGGAGCTTGAAGGAAGCCATATTGGGTTTTGTGGGCAGCTTGTTGAAGATGTAATATGCATCAAGAAGTATATTGCTACTCCTATAGAATGAGTTTTGTTGTGAAGAGAAAATGAGTTGTTGCTAAGAGTTTCTTATTGCAGTTGTAAATCCCTAGAGTCCCCAGTAAGAGAGATTCCTAGCCAACCTGTGTTGGAGCCCTAGAGGGAAGAGGGATAACACGATGAACTATGTAGCAGAGAAGGGGATCCCATTCCTTAGGTTGTGCAGGTTCAAGGGAAGAGAGTTGGTGGATTAGAATGGTTGTAGGAAACTAGCTTGTGTGAGTGGATAGTAGACACCCTTAGGAGACACCCTTTCTTGCGGATTCCTAGCCCTAGCTAGAGGGTGACTTGTTATTGAGATTTGGAGAAGCAAGTCTATGGTTGGGTGGAACATATGTCCTTTGCAGCTGGTTGCACATTTGATTTAAAATATAAGTGTTTTATCTATGTTCAATATCTCTATTTATGGGCTTAAATTGTTGTGTATAAACTTTGTGTTTTTTAGTAGTTATATGTTGTTGTGTGTATGTTTAATTTGTTGCAATCATGTTCATTGAAATTGCCTTAGATGCATGGGAGTTTTAGCATGTTGCATGATTTTAATTTAATGGTATTAGAAAAAAATTATGGGTTAGTAGTGGGGGTGTTACAGCTTAGTATCAAAGCCACGGGTTCAACACCAAGCATGCATGGGCCAAAGTCAACACACTAAAGCATATAATTCCAGGGGTGAGATTCGAATATGCATGTAGATTATTGTCAAGAATTCCCCCCAAACGAAATTGGAAAATTTCTTGGGAAACTTTGGGAAATTGACCTCATGGGTTAAAATTCCCAATTTTAATCTTGTTTCAACAATCACGGGCCTAGAACTAACTGAAATTAAGTTATAGAGCAACTATGGTAAAATAGGGTAAAAATCCCCAATTTCAGAGTGTTTTCGTGTGGAATTCATGCTCAAAATTGTTGTTGTGCAAATTAATTGCAGAAAATGGATGGAATCAAAAAGAAATTCGGTCTAGGGAGGTTGAATTGAAAATTATAGTGCTAGTTTAACCAAAATGACGGAATTGCAGAGCCGACCATGGAGAAATTTGAGGAAAAGAAGAAAATTCCTCAAATTTATGAACACTTTTGCCTGAGTTGCACATGGAAGTGGTCGCAAGGTCGAGTATGGAGGTGGCGAACCAATGAAAGGGGTCGAATTCAACCAAAGAAGCATAACTAGAGATTTCAGGGTGGCTTGTGCGTCAATTTAAGAAATTAAGCAATATTGGCAAAATTGATTTTTTGAAAATTCCATATAGTGAAAATGAGTGGTGACGTGGACTACCGCGATGGCAGGTCCAAGGTCACGAGGTTGAGGGGTTTGTAGTGCACAATGGTGAGATCGAGGCTAGTGTAGGTACCACAATGGATGAGTGGAGAGATCTGATACCATAAGTGGGAGTGACAGGTAACCAGAGGATGGTTTGGTGGTATCGAAGTTTTGTGCATTGTTAACCTCCCTAAAAGTAAGACCTTGAATATTAATCTGGACCATTGATCATCTTTTGATCTCTACCATATAATCTAGGGATCGAGCAAATCATGCACCTAGAGGAAAAGGGGTCTGAGATGGGGCCCACCCATCCCCGTAGCTAGTGAATGTGTGTCAGGCGGAGGCTTGGCAAAGGAAGTGGGACCCTTGTCCCATCCACAATCAAATCAAACACCATGTGGGTAGTCAATTACAGGTGGGGCTCGTAAGTAATTAAAATAAAATAAAAGAGAGAGAGAGAGAGAGAGAGAGAGAGAGAGAGAGAATGGGTGTATCTGTAGTGAGGAGGGCTATAACAATATCAGTTAGAGCCATTGGCTAATTCTGCTTCAATTATTTGAAAAACACAAAATAGTGGTTTTTAAATATCTAGGTTGTGCTCGGTAACTAAGACCTAGATAAAGGTGAAAATTTTATAGGGAGTCCAAAAAGAAGGCATGAAGATACCCAATCAAGATTCTACCCAAACTCTAAAGGCTTTGGAGTGGAGATGCCAAAATAGAGCAAAATCCATTATTCATAGGCACTTTTTAGGGATTTTTGAAATCTTCAAGGGAGGGAAAGGGACCCCAAATCTACAATCCAGAAAATCTCATTTGGTCAACATTTTACATACTCATCAAACCATACAACTTTGTTTTGAGGGAGTTTTTTCTAGTTTTGATTTGTTTGGGAGATAGCCATTTTCTGCTAAAAATTCCAAGTTTGGAGAAAATGTTAAAGTGCAAAGTTGCCAATTCCATATTTATATGGAATTTGATGGGAGCATCCATTTCCAAATATGAAAGTTGTTGTGTTCACAATAGTGAATCCTATCATCACCTCGAATAAAAAAATGGTTCTCACCGGATTTTCTTCCACAAGGGGCATAAATTGGCATTTGAGATTTATTGTACCAATGAAATAGGTGCAAAAAGGGTGAAACTATTGATTTTGGAAAGTCATAACTTTCAGCTTAGAAATCGGATGGTGACATAAGTATAGTCATCAAATAGATAATTTAGAAGGGAATACATTTGAAGGATTGAAGTTTTGATTAGGGTATCAATTTTCTTCAAAAAATCAAGGAAAAAAAAGGGATTGTAACTTAATTAGTGATAATTTTACAATATGCATAGTTCTAACAATAATTGTTGCATTCACATTTTTGCAAACTTAGAGGTATACGATTGGTTCCTATATGAGTTCTAGAGATATGGAGAATGCCCTGGGATATTACAACCATGAAGATGAGATCGAAGGCTTACATGTCAGCATGGAAAATGCAAAGACTTAGTCCATTGGATGAAGAAGCAGGGTAGAGCCTGTGGAGTTGGTTGAAACTATGAGAAGCTTGTAGAAAGAAGTGCAAAGCTATAGAGTAGACAATGAAAGGATGATAAGAGCTCAAGAGGAGCTTCTATAGAGTTTGAATATGTTGCAGAGATGAGTCAATAAATATTCTGGCACAAAACAAGCAGCTAGTGCCAAGCAAGTGGCAGCATCCAAATCTCATGATAGGAGGGATGACCACTGGGGATCTAGGAAATCAAAGAGTTTTAGGAGACGCCATTTTTCACCAAGACAATCGACTAGAAGAGCACATGCATGTTCAGGGCTAGAGAGAAACTCGTGTGTGTCCTCGATCAAAAATCAGAGGAGAATGCTTGAGTCGGATATTTTGCAAGCAGATCTTAGGAATCTCAAGCCGCCATCATTTCATGGACAATATAGGAAGGGAGAATAGGATAAAGCCTAGATATTGGAAATGAGAAAATATTTCCAATTATATGATTATTCATCAAATGTAGAAGCCAGAATTGCAATCTACCATCTTTAAGGAAAAACATCTACATGGTGGGATCAAGTCAAGCATGTTAAGCACATTGATGAGAAGAGGATCTCATTAAGTTAGTTCAAGAGACATTTCTAACAGAAGTAGTACTTGTCAGAGAAATATTATGACAAGAAGATGCAATGGTTCTTTGAAATCAAGCTTGGAGGCATGACAATGGATGAGTATGAGATGAGATTCCTTGAATTGTTGAGGTATGTTGGCTTCATAAAGGATGCGAAAGTAAAAATCCAAAGATTTATGAGTGAGATACCTTCTTTTTATAGTGATAAAATTCATTTTGATGAGCCCAAGACCTTGGATGAAGCCATAAGAAAATCTAGGTATGTTTATGAACAAAGCAAAGGAAAGCTAACTTTTCAAAAGGCTTTGGATGATAACAAGAAAAGCAAGATGGAGCAAAGCATGAAAGGGTATAAGCCATTGTTTTTCAAAAACAATCCTCAAGGATAGCCAACACAAAATGAGCCTAGAATGATAGATTCATTAGAGAAAAGGTTAAGACAACAAGCCATAAAATGTCGGGGATGTGAGGGAGACCACCTATATATAAATTGCTCGTTCAAAGGAGAAAGGATGAGGATTGTTCACAATATCTAGAAGGATGATACAATTGAAGACATGGACAGAAGCATGTTGAGGATTTATGCAACCTTGGACAACAAGAAAGTGGAATACAAATCTCCTATGATTAAAATAGAACATAAGATTGGTAATCAACCCATAGCTATTTTAATTGATTCTAGAGCTAGCCATAGTTACATAGATCCTGATCTTGTCAAGAGATTTCATTTGCAGAGAAGCAAACATGGAAAATATCGGTTGGTTTAGCTAACCACGGGAGCTAACAAAAGGATCAATGAGGTTGTTACAGATTGTCCAATGGACATGAATAGACTCAGCACAAAGGCATATTTTAACATCATACCTTTCAGTTCATATGACTGCTTAATTGGTATGGATTGGTTGGATAAGGATCATGTTGTCCTAGATTGCTACAACAAGGCATTTACGTGTCTTGATGAAGAAGGGAAACAAGGAAAAGTTCAAGGGATTCCAAGGCCTATATCTATCAATGAAATTTTAACCATGCAGTCGAAGAAGAGTTTCTAGAAAGGATGCCAGATTTATGTAGCCTATATGAAAGAGGCATACAAGGATAAAACACCAAGTGTTGAAGATTATCTAGTCTTGAAATATTTTGTAGATGTATTTAGGGACATACCAAAGTTGCCACCTATTATCGCACAGTTTGTAGCTAGGTCAAATGGCTATAAAATGGAGGTCAAACTGGCGTAACAGGAACCTATCCCACCCAATGTCACCACGATGGGGAGGTTCTTTCTCTTTAGGGAGGTTAGGCCCAGGGGAGACGTCCCCGATAACCTGGAGTTTTGAAGAGGCAAAATTTTAAAAGGACAAAGGTAAAGTTCCTCCTCCACGGGTCACCACCAAAACAGATAGTCCTGGATAAACAACCAATAATGAAGTGAAGTCCCAAAGAAGAACACCTGCTCGGAACAAACCAACGACAAACCAATATATGCAAGCTATAATTCAATGGGTTAGTACTTCATAAGACTGTCTGATATTCAAATGAGCAATTATGACAATAAATATTGACGAAGTCAATGTTTGTCAATGTAGCAATGCAACTAATATCACTTCCTCAATAGATACTGAAAAGAGATGGCATTCAATGTAACAAATCAACACAACACCAATTAATGCCTAAATCACCATTCAATTGCTCCTTAGACAAGACGTTGTTGCATAAAGATGAGATATTCAAGTATGACGTCAACAACTTAGGGTTAGTAGTTAGTTAGGGTTTCAATTTTAGAAAAGAGTTTGAGAGTTTGTTTGATCACTTTCACTTCGACGCTGGAGGTGTAAGATCAGTGACTTTGGGCTAATGGAGTCAATTTAGGAGAGGACACAAGGGTTTAAGGAGGATGGCAAAGGACTAGAGGGAAGAGTTCTGAAGTGCTGCTATGGCAGGGCTTCAGAATCAAAACCCTAGGGGAGAGAGGCTCACTCGTGTTCCTAATGCAAGGCCTCGTGCTCTCTCCTCCTTCCTTAGGTTAACTTGGCAAAAACAGATAGCATGAAAGATAAATCAAAACAAGAGAGTGTAGTGAGGGAGAGTGTTTCTACAGCAAGGCCCTATCATTAAACCCTAGAAGAAAAATGGCCCTAGGTGTAGATAACCTAGGCCTGGGACGTCACCTCTTTCTTGACTTCTGGAAAGTACGACTAGCTTAGGGAGAAGAAGAACGAAGAGTGTAGCTATGGCTAGGCTCTTCCTTCCTTCTTCAATGGCTAAAAAATTCTCTTTTAGGGGACATGAGACAAGGACCTACTTGTGTGCTTGTCACCTAGGGCTTTGATTCAACAAATTATAAATACATGTAAGAAAATAAGACTACAACCATTCAATCAAGAAGTTTTGCAGAAAAATACTTACAATTCATCAAGAAATAACCATGCAAACCCTAGTTGTAACACCTTCCTTCAAGAGAAAAACCATAAAATGCCAAGAAATGCCTTCCTTCAACAAGTGCGCCTCACTAAACCAACAAGAATACTCAAGTAGGGCGCTAAAATCAGACCTCACTAATGAGTAAGTGATGTGTTGTGTTAAAATGAGGCTAAAACTCCTCAATATATACTGTATCAATGACCTTAATTAACTTTTAGGTTATAAAAAGGCCGATAAGGCCATAATACTGTTTTTACATTAAATTGTCAAATTAAAACCCTAACTGAGCTGTAAAAAAGGTAAAATCCCCTTCAAGGGAGGCGCTAGCCCCTTTTAGGGTAGATGAGACATCCAGGGGGAAAACGTTAGCCCCCCAGGGGCCTCTCCAACATGCCACACGTGCCACTGCTGTCCAGTCTGCCTCCATGAATGTCCATGAAGATGGATGATGTCATGGTGAGGATGGGGGCGTCCTGAGCCTTCCAAGGCCAGCATTCCACTAAAAAGGGGTCATTCCCCCTAGGCCTGGCTCCGCCAAAGTGCCTCTGATGGAACACCGTCTTCTTCTCCGGTGCAAGACCCTAATCAACCACTGTCCTGTCTCTGCCCCCTGATGGTTTCTCAGCATCCATCTGGTGGGATCTTCAGCCCCATGGAGGTCCAAATTGATCATCTCCCCATGTGTACCGGTCCAAATGGTACCTGTCCATCGGGCATGATCCTACACATCAAAGGCTATGCCCTCTATGGGCTCATCAGTCACTGGGATCATAGCAATCTTAATCATGTTTCATCGTCAATATTATCAAACATGTGCATAAGACCCTAATACATCAGTCAATAGCTTAAAGACATCACAAAAACCTACAATACATGACTGGAGAAAAAGACAAGACGTCCTATTGGGCTAGTATCCACAAGACAGGGGAAGTTTCCAGGAAGGTTTCATCCCAGACATGTGGGTGAAGTGAGATCCAGGGATGCATGATGTTATCTGTGGGTGCCTTTGCAGAAGGCGAGTTGTACCTGTCATGGATGCAAATTTTTCCAAGCCCGCTCTTGCCTTTATTCTTTTCTTTTATTTGCTTTTTCATCTTCTTTTTTCTTTTATTCAAGGGCTAACCAGAGGACACTGCCTTGGCATGGTGACCAAAGCTGAGAGTGTTACCCACAAGTACTTTCACAGAAATGACAAGGTTGGCTCGTGATGAGACCCCCTTTCCCTTGGCCATGCAACCAAAGGTCACTGCCCTGGCATGGTAACCAGATGGTGGCAATGTCATACTATTAGGTACCCATGAACCTAATAGGTTGGATCGTGATGAGACCCCCTATCGTCTTAACTAGGTCTTGTTTGTATTTTCCGGGTCCCTCTTGTTTCTTACTGAGAGGCCTTTAATTTAATTGCCTTCTCGAGAATCCCTGGGCAAAGCATCTCGAGGTTTTATTTCTAGGCTTTTATCTTTTACCAACTGCTTTTACCTTCTGGGCCTTTAGCCCCTTCTTCCCACGAGATAAGGTGCAATCCTACAAACAGGTCAACCCAATTCCCGGACAAGGGGAATGGGACAGGTGAACGGGAGATAAGATGAAATAGTGGTGCTATGATGGGAGCAGACGATGGCTTTTCATAAATCCCCCAGTGGAAAACCCAGACCTATGGGCACAGGCTTGCTAGGATACCCTGTCAATTTCCCAGAGCATGGTCAAGTGGGCTAATGTAAGATCCAAGCGGTTGTTAGAGATAAAAGGAATCAGATGCATATATTTAAAGGTTTTAATGATCAAAAGTGACACATACCATGATACCTGGACCAATTACCTCATGAAGCAAGAACCTTGTCTGATACAAGACCAAGCTGATGGTGATGGATGTTGCTGTTGCTGACAAGATAAAGCTGATGGAAGAAGAAAAGGATGGGCCCTCTAGGGCCATGCTTAGGTCAATCCTGCTCTCGGTACTCCATGTCTAGGACCTGTGGGCCTTGAGACATGATCTCCTGGTTATCCCAAAAAATCAGGGATAACATCTGGCTCCAACTCAGGGACATGTGCTCACCGTAGAGCGCATGAGAACCTCAACATCTCTGGCATAACCTGCAAACCTGCAAATGTGGAAGCAAAGTACCTACCTTTACTTACTGGTTGGCTGGATGTTCGATGTAGTCAAACGACTAGTGTAGCCAATCCAACAATGTTCCTCGATACCTGCCTTTGTGCTTCATCATAAACCAAAATAGTGATAAATCAAGCACAAAAATGTCATGGGTTAGAATATATATCATATCATCGAAAATCTCAAAGTCTAACTCATGGAGGCGGGTGGGAGTGAAAAAGTGATCCCAGTGCATACTCTCAGGAGAGTGCTTAATCCATCTTAGGAATGGATTGTGAAAAGTCAAAGGTTTAGGAGACTGACTTGAGGAATCTGAATGTTGGCTACCTTGGACGTCTTCACAACCTGAGGCCTGAGGAGGGATTAGCAAAAACTGAAAGGATGATTGACCATTCCTAAAGGGGAGGTTGGAACACTGTGATAATAGGCTTCTTCTCGAGGCACTCAACTTTCCCCTAAAATCTATAATGAGGTTTTTCCTTACAGGAGACTTGGGATAAGGGACATGTTTCCAAAACACACGTTTAGTGACATAGGGAGGTAAAGTGATCAAAGGGGGCTGGGAAATCTTATCACGAGTATCCTTCTTCAGGGAAGTAACTTCCTTATTTTTATCAATATCCGAGCATAATGTTGGTTGATAATTTTCTTCATAGGATAAATCTAAGTGCTCAGATGGATAGTCATCAAAGTCCTCAAGGTATGACCGAAAATTAATTGGAGAGCATAGCATTAGGTCATCCTTGGGTGTCTGAATAAGGTCAGGTTCTTGTTGCCAGATGTCAAAATTATTAGCAACTTCATGTGATAAATGCAAAGGCAACCTTTGGAAAGGACCATCAATGTCATACATGGGATTGTCATCATATCTAATCATATCCCATCCATGTTTCCCGACATGTATGAATTCATCAAAATTATCAACAAGTCATTATCTTCATCATAACATGAAGGGATTAAAACATCCGACACTTCTTTGCTCTCTACATCATAAAATAAATAATCATTGAAAGTTTTGAAATAACTCACCTTGTTTAATCCTTCCTGTGCAGGAGCTTCAAGTGTTCGGGTAACTTCATCAAGTGGAAGATCTGCCTCCACATATTTAGTCTTGAGACATAGAGGATCAAGCTTGTCCAAGGGTTCCATTTCCTCTTCACTCTCTGAGTCATAGAACAATGTATCATCAAAAAACTAGAAAGGAAAATGACTTACCTTATTCTCTTCATCTTGTCCAGATGGAATAGGATCTTGGAGAGCTTTGTTGGATGGAGGAGCGGTTACTGGTGCTTCATCCTCATAATCTGCCTTTCTAGTTACATCTTCACTGCATTCTCTTGGATTATGGGAGAGGTCTTTCTCCTCTTCAAGGGGTTGATAATGGTATTCATAAACCTCGTCTTTTATATCAGAGGATTCTTGGTATTGATCATGATATGCCTTCCTGAGATCTTCTACAATCTCAGTGGTGAATCCTTTGTCGTCTAAGGCTACCATGAGGTTTTGAAGGACATCTTCATACGTTTGGCAATGTGGCTTAGTAAGGTCTATAAACCTACTGATGAGGTGTATGAAAGATGATATACCCCTGTCCTTGCAACAACTCTTAAAATGATCTTGTAAGTAGGATGGCAGAGTGAGTAAGAATAATTTTATAAGAGCATCCTCTCCTCCCAACTTTATCTCGCTCAAATACTCCAAAAAATTTACGATGTGAGGAGTTGGGAAGCCCGAAAACATTGGAGAGTTGTTTATCCATTTTCTATCAAAGTAATTTAGGTATCCTTGAAAACTTCTGAAATCAATATTCAGATACATTTGTTCCCAGTGTGCCATAATCCCATAACTTGGAAATATCACAGAAAGTAACGTGGCACCCTGATAAATATTAGTGGAGTTGCTAGATAATTTGCCTGAAACTATCAAAGAAAAAGGGAAAACACCCTAGTGGAGTCTCCAGGTAAGCTTGTAAGATAAGGCTCTGAGGCAAGGCTTACCGAAAAGTGTCGTCTGAGGAGAATTGACTCAATGTTCCCCGACAACGGTGCCAAAATGTTATCGCACAGTTTGTAGCTAGGTCAAATGGCTATAAAATGGAGGTCAAATTGGCGTAATAGGAACCTGTCCCACCCAATGTCACTACGATGGGGAGGTTCTTTCTCTTTAGGGAGATTAGGCCCAAGGGAGACGTCTCCGATAACCTAGAGTTTTGAAGAGGCAAAAGTTTAAAAGGACAAAGGTAAAGTTCCCCCTCCACAGGTCACCACCAAAACAGATAGTCCCGACTAAACAACCAATAATGATGTGAAGTCCCAAAGAAGAACACCTGCTTGGAACAAAGCAACAACAAACCAATATATGCAAGCTATAATTCAATGGGTTAGTACTTCATAAGACTATCTGATATTCAAATGAGCAATTATGACAATAAATATTGACGAAGTCAATGTTTGTCAATGTAGCAATGCAACTAATATCACTTCCTCAATAGATACTGAAAAGAGATGGCATCCAATGTAACAAATCAACACAACACCAATTAATGCCTAAATCACCATTCAATTTCTCCTTAGACAAGACGTTGTTGCATAAAGATGAGATATTCAAGTATGACGTCAACAACTTAGGGTTAGCAGTTAGTTAGGGTTTCAATTTTAGAAAAGAGTTTGAGAGTTTGTTTGATCACTTTCACTTCAACGCTGGAGGTCTGAGATCAATGACTTTGGGCTAATGGAGTCAATTTAGCAGAGGACGCAAGGGTTGAAGGAGGATGGCAAAGGACTAGAGGGAAGAGTTTTGAAGTGCTGCTATGGCAGGTCTTTAGAATCAAAACCCTAGTGGAGAGAGGCTCACTCCGGTGTTGCTAAAGCAAGGCCTCGTGCTCTCTCCTCCTTCCTTAGGTTAACTTGGCAAAAACGGCTAGCATGAAAGATAAATCAAGACAAGAGAGTGTAGTGAGGGAGAGTGTTGCTACAACAAGGCCCTATCACTAAACCCTAGAAGAAAAACAACCCTAAGTGTAGATAACCTAGGCATGGGATGTCACCTCCTTCTTGACTTCTGGAAAGTACAACTAGTTTAGGGAGAAGAAGAAATGTGAGTGTAGCTATGGCTAGGCTCTTCCTTCCTTCTTCAATGGATGAAAATTTCTCTTTTAAGGGACATGAGACAAGGACCTACTTGTGTGCTTGTCACCTAGGGCTTTGATTCAGAAAATTATAAATACATGTAAGAAAATAAGACTACAATCATTCAATCAAGAAGTTTTGCAGAAAAATACTTACAATTCATCAAGAAATAACCATGCAAACCCTAGTTGTAACACCTTCCTTCAAGAGAAAAACCATAAAATGCCAAGAAATGTCTTCCTTCAACAAGTGTGCCTCACTAAACTAGCAAGAATACCCAAGTAGAGCGCTAAAATCAGACCTCACTAATGAGTGAGTGATGTGTTATGTTAAAATGAGGCTAAAACTCCTCAATATATACTGTATCAATGACCTTAATTAACTTTTAGGTCATAAAAAGGCCGACAAGGCCATAATACTGTTTTTACATTAAATTGTCAAATTAAAACCCTAACTGAGTTGTAAAAAAGGTAAAATCCCCTTCAAGGGAGGCGCTAGCCCCTTTTAGGGCAGATGAAACATCCAGGAGAAAAATGTTAGCCCCCCAGGGGCCTCTCCAACATGCCACACGTGCCACTGCTGCCCAGTCTGCCTCCATGAATGTCCATGAAGCTAGATGATGTCATGGTGAGGATGGGGGCGTCCTGAGCCTTCCAAGGCCAACATTCCACTGAAAAGGGGTCATTCCCCCTAGGTCGGGCTCTGCCAAAGTGCCTCTAATGGAACGTCCTCTTCTTCTCCGGTGGAAGACCCTAATCAACCAATGTCTTGTCTCTGCCCCCTGATGGGGTCTTAGCATCCATCTGGTGGGCTATTCAGCCCCATGGAGGTCCGAACTGATCATCTCCCCATGTGTACCGGTCCAAATGGTACCTATTCGTCAGGCATGATCCTGCACATCAAAGGCTATGCCCTCCATGGGCTCATTAGTCACCGGGATCATAGCAATGTTAATCACGTTTCATCATCAATATTATCAAACATATGCATAAGAACCTAATACATCAGTCAATAGCTTAAAGACATTACAAAAACCTACAATACATGACTGGAGAAAAAGACAAGACATCCTATTGGGCTAGTATCCACAAGACAGGGGAAGTTTCCAGGAAGGTTTCATCCAAGCCATGTAAGTGAGGTGATGTGGCTAGGGGATGTTTAGACATGTGGGTGAAGAGAGAGCTAGGGATGCATGATGTTATCTGTGGGTGCCTTTGTAGAAGGTGAGCTGTACCTGTCATGGATGCAAATTTTTCCAAGCCCGCTCTTGCCATTATTCTTTTCTTTTATTTGCTTTTTCTTCTTTTTTTTTTCTTTTATTCAAGGGCTAACCAGAGGACACTGCCTTGGCATGGTGACTAGAGATGACAGTGTTACCCACAAGTACTTTCACAGAGATGAGAAGGTTGGTTCATGATGAGACCCCTTTCCCTTGTCCATGTAGCCAAAGGTCACTGCCCTGGCATGGTAACCAGATGGTGGCAATGTCATACTGTTAGGTACCCATGAACCTAATAGGCTGGCTTGTGATGAGACCCCCTATCCTCTTGACTAGGTCTTGTTTGTACTTTTTGAGTCCCTCTTGTTTCTTACTGAGAGGCCTTTTATTGCCTTCTCGAGGATCCCTAGGCGAAGCATCTCAAGGTTTTATTTGTAGGCTTTTATCTTTTACTAGCTGCTTTTACCTTTTGGGCCTTTAGCCCCTTCTTCCCAAAATATAAGGTGCAGTCCTACAAACAGGTCAACCCAATGCCTGGACAAGGGGAATGGGATAGGTGAGCGGAAGATAAGATGAAATAGTGGTGCTATGATGGGAGTGAACGATGGCTTTTCAAAAATCCCCCAGTGGTAAACCCAGACCTATGGGCACAGGCTTGCTAGGATACCCTGTTAATTTCCCAGAGCATGGTCAAGTGGGCTAATGTAAGATCCAAGCGGTTGTTAGAGATAAAAGAAATAAGATGCATATATTTAAAGGTTTTAATGATAAAAAGTGACACATGCCATGATACCTGGACCAATTATGTCATGAATCAAGAACCTCGTCTGATACAAGACCAAGTCGATGGTGATGGATCCTGTTGCTGCTGACAAGATAAAGATGATGGAAGAAGAAAAGGATGGGCCCTCCAGGGCCATGCTTAGGTCAATCCTGATCTTGGTACTCCATGTCTAGGACCTATGGGCCTCGAGACATCATCTCCTGGTTATCCCAAAAAATCAGGGATAACACCACCAAAGAGAGACGTTGATTTCTCCATTGATTTGGTGCCAAGAGTTGCCCAGTGTCCAAAAGTCCTTATAGGATGAACACACTCGAGTTCAAGGAATTACAGATGAAGCTTGAGGAGCTTTTGAATAAGGGGTATATACACCCAAGTGTGTCATCTTGGGGTACCCCAATGCTCTTTGTGAAGAAGACAGATGGAACCTTAAGGTTGTACATTGATTTCAAAGAGTTGAATAAGATTACCATAAAGAACAAATATCATTTTCCAAAGATTGATGATCTATTTGATCAGTTGAAAGGTGAAAAGATATTTTCTAAGATCGATTTGAGGTCAGGATATCATTAGGTGAGAATCAAAGAGGATGATATAATCAAGACAACGTGTAGGATAAGAAATGGATATTATGAGTTTGTGGTGGTGCCATTTGCGCTATCAAATGCACCAAATGTCTTCATGTGTCTGATGCATGGAGTGTTCAAAGAATATTTGGATAAGTTTGTGATTATTTTCATGGATGATATACTCATATACTCAAAGACAAAGGAGGATTATGAGTAGCAGGTAATGCTATAGGTATTGAGGGAGGATCAATTGAATGCCAAGTTAAGCAGGTGCAATTTCTATCAAATGAAGATTAATTATTTGGGCCATATTATTTCAGAGGAAGGGATAGTTGATCCAGGAGAAAATCGGTGGCCACCCACCTATTCCACTAGCTCAAAAGAAGGGTTTCCACCTTGGCAATTTTTCTACATCTTTTTGAGACCCAAATTTCAAGGGTCGTTTTGAGGCCCTAAACAACATTTTTTGGGCCCACCACAGTCACAATGTAAAATTTAGCTAGATTGTGATGGAAAAATGTGTAGTCCTCGGATAGATATTTGAAACGAGCTATCGTGCGCCCCAAATGGAGATCGTATGAAAAAGTTTTCCCTTGGGAAGTTGACGTACCAAGTACCCCCATCAGGCCAACAAACCTTTTGGCATTTCATCTTCTGGGGTTAGGGTTTTGGATTTTCTTTATGATAAAAGGCCTCTAGGGCCTCATTGTAATAATCATCAACTTGTTGTGAATTATCGTAGCCATCACATCTCTTCTCAAAGATAAGTTGTCGCCATTCTAGCAAGTCATTCACTTTGTAATTTTATAGTTTTTGTACATTCTCTCATTAATAAAAATTGTGCATTGTTGTATCTCTGTGTTTATTGCAATATTTCTGTGTATCTCGCAATATCTCCGTATATTTCATTGTTATAGCTATGCCTTCATTTCGTTCTCAAAATAATCTGGATTAGTGGTTTCAGAGTAGGCTACTCCTTTTTGTTTCTTGTGCATGTCCCCAACAAGGTCAAGATATAGAGAGTTGGGTCTCGAGCTAGTTTCCCTTGAGGATAACCGCTCTCGCCAACCCAAGCGGCCTCCCATGGTGGAAGAGGCGAGGAACAAAGGAGTAGAAGATCCCATCATTTTGTTTCTCGCAGAAGCCCTCGTGCAACAAAGGAATGCGATGTTGGAGAATTTTTCCGAAATCCTTCAACAATTTCCAAAAATAACATGAGCATCTTCGTCAAGAAATTGATTTGGAGACACTACCCCATTCAAGGTACAAGTTAATTTTGATATTCCTGTATTTGAAGATCAAATCGATCTGGATGCTTTGGAAAATGGTTAAATTTGCTAGAAGGTCATTTCTCTGTTCACAATTTTTCCGACAAAGAAAAGATCACCTTTGCGCTCCTTAAGGCTCTCCCCCATGTCAAAAATTGATGGGAAACTTACTGGAAGCAAAAATCCATAGAGGAGTCTGGAATATTTGGGGTCGAGCCCACTTGGGATTTTTTTATGGATGCTGTCAAGGAGAAATATTACCCTATGGGAAACTATTATGACCAGTACCTTATATGGACCACATTGCATAAAAAGCGGGACCAAAAGGTGTGGGAGTTCACAAATACCTTCCATACCTTGTGCACCAAGTTGGGTATCAAAGACTCTGAGTGATATCTAGTTCTGAAATACTGCGGGGATCTACATAGGTACATCCAAAACGAAATGGATTTTTTGGACATCTCATCATTGGGAGCCGCTTATAGATATGTTTTCAAAATTGAGCAGAAATTTAAGCAGCAGAACAAGCGAGAGTTCGGATCTGCAAATCTGCAACAACCAAAGTATGGTAAAGGAATCCCTAACTCACAAAACAACCAACCTCAAGAAAACCAGTCCAAGTCACAGAAAAAGAAGAGCAACGGGAAGACGAAGAAGGACAATAGGAAGTGGTGCAACTTCCACAAAATCCCTTGGCACAACACCAATGAATGTCTCTCAAAACAGTCATTGGTGGCCAAGCTCAAATAAATAGAGTAGATCCCGACTCAGACTCTGATTCAGACAATAATAAAAGGAGACAGATAATTGATGCAGAACCCACTGCTAATGTCGTGACTGTAACAATCCAACCAGAAGAACAAAAGGATCCTGAGGAGGGGAAGCGCCTTTTCCATTCACATATGTGGGTGAAGGGGACTCCGATGCATTTTATTGTTGATAGCAGAATCCAAAAGAACCTCATCTCAGTAGAGATCATCAAGTAGTTGGATTTTCCAACAACACCACACCCACAACCATACAACATCATATGGCTTCGCCAAGGATGAGATATTTGTGTCAATCAACAATGTCGCATGTCATACGACATCAATCCCTTCAAGGATGAGGTATTGTGTGATGTTGCCCCATTGGAAGTCTATGATGTTTTTTTAGGCCAACCATATATGTGGAAGCATCATGTTTTTTATTAGTCTTGACCCCGTAGTGTCATTGTTACTCTAGGGGGTCAGTTCTACAGGATACCAAAGGTAGTTCTGACTACTATCCCGACAAAATAAGGCCACAAAGTCATCTTTCATACCAAAAAATTTAGCCTCTCCAAAACCTGGTAAGAACAGAAGGACATTGAAACCACTGCAACCTCGGCCCAATATGCTTCTATCCAGCAGAAGTAGATCAACAAGATTGTAGAAGAGCACCAAGATATTCCTACTGCACCTACGGGGGTGCCTACAAACTACCCAGTCAAATCAAGTTATGATAATTCCCTTCATGTTCTTCATGTTGCATCTTCACCGACAAAGTCCTCCCACACTCAGGCAGATCATGTAGCCCGATTGGTTCATAACCACCTTCAACAAGCTAAGAAGGGCAACTTCTTCAGCAAAGCAAGCAACTCACCAAGGTTCAAATTCAACAAAAGCTTCTCTGGGGACTTGACACAATGGAAACCATTGATTCCTAAATGGGGAAGATTGATCCAGGTGGAAATCCGTGGCCACCCACCTATTCCATTGGCTCAAAACATGGGTTTCCACCTTGACAGTTTTTCTACATCTTTTCGAGTCCCAAACTTTTGGGGTCATTTTGAGGCCCTAAACAACGTTTTCTGGGCACGCCATAGTCACACGAAAGGCTTTATCTAGAGTGTGATGGAATAATGTGTATTCCTCAGATAGATCTTTCAAACAAGCTATCATGCGCCCCAAATGGAGATCGTATGCAAAAGTTACACCCTTGGGAAGTTGACATACCAACTACCCCCATCAGGGCCTGCAAACCTTTTGGTGTTTCATCTTCTGGGGTTAGGGTTTTTTTATTTTCTTTATGATAAAAAGGCCTTTAGAGCCTTATTGTAATAATCATCATCTTTTTGTGAATGAGCTTAGCCATCACATCTCTTCTCAAAGATAAGCTGCCACCATTCTAGCGAGTCATTCACTCTGTAATTTTATAGTTTCTGTACATTCTCTCATTAATAAAAATTGTGCATTATTGTATCTCTATGTTTATTGAAATATTTTTGTGTATCTCGTAATATCTCTGTATATTTTATTGTTATATCTCTACCTTCATTTCGTTCTCAAAATAATCTAGATCAATAACAGTGGATCCTGAGAAAATATAATCCCTTGGAGGATGGCCAACACCAAAGAATGTTACAGAGGTCAGATCATTCATGGGACTTGCAAGTTATTATAGAATATTTATTGAAGGATTTTCAACGATTTCAAACCCAATTACTTATTTGCAAAAGAAGGGCGTGAAATTCGAATGGATTTATGAATGTGAAGAAAACTTTCAGCACTTGAAAAATATATTGACAAGTGCACCGATCTTGAAGATTGTTGATCCATAAGAGAATTTCATTGTGTGCATTTATGCCTGCAAGGAAGGGCTTGGTAGAGTCCTTACACAAAATGGGCACATGGTATGTTATGATTCAAGGAATTTGAAAGAACACGAGAGGAACTATGCCACACATGACTTAGAGATGGCAACCATATTTCATGCCTTGATGATGTGGAGGCATTATCTTATGGGCAAAAAAATTGAGTTGAGGATTGACCATAGTGGTCTGAAATGTTTATTTGGACAACCAACATTGAATGTCAGACAAGTTAGATGGTTAGAATTCCTTAGTGAATATGACTTTGATATAAATAATATCAAAGGCGAGGCCAATAAAGTGGTTGGTGCACTTGTCAGGAGAGTACATGAGATGCATGATACAACCATTAGAATGTATAGGTATGATATACAAGACGAAATTTTAGAAGGTGCAAATTCAAAGAAGAATTATTTGCAAGTTAAAGATTATGAGTTGAAAGAGGATGGATTCCTCATGTACAGTGGCAAGGTAAATGTGCCAAAATCCAAAGAGTTGAAAAATCTAGTGATGAGAGAAATGCACAATGTGCCTTATGTTAGGCACCTAGGATATCAAAAAACAATTGCAGTTGTAAGGGGCCAATACTTATTGCTATGAATGAAAAAAGAGGTGGTTTATTATAAAGTCAAATGTCTAGATTGCCAAAAGGTAAAGGTTGGGCATAGACACCCAGCTGGATTGCTACAACCATTTCCCATTCCTAAGTGGAAATAGAAATTTGTTACAATTGATTTTGTTACAAAACTACCCATGATTGTAAAACAACATGATTCTATCACGATAATGGTGGATAAATTAACTAAGATTGCCCATTTTATTCTAGTGAAGCCAACTCACAAGGCAACCAACATTGCAGAAATTTAATGAAGGAAATTGTTAGGCTACATCGTGTGCCCAAGGCAATTGTTTTTGACAAATATCCCAAGTTCACTTTTAATTTTTGGAAAGGGTTGTTTAAAGGATTTGGAACAGACTGAGGGACTGTAGTGCAAAGAAGGGGGTACACTTCCTTGGGTTGTGCAGGTAGCAGAGAACGAGAGATTGTTGGTTGGAATTGTTGCAGGAGTTGTGAACTTGCAAAAAAAAAGTGTCAGAATTATGATGTAAATTTTGTATATGTATATCAGTATGGTGTTCTGCACCGAGGATGGTGCAAATTGTAGGGGGGGAGGGGGAATGTAACATCTCTGCTTTTAATCCTTGATTCAATGATGTATAATGTAAATATTATATATGGTCATGGACAAAGTGATGTAATATGTAAACATTGTATATTGGAATATTAAAAATAAAATGTATTGCTAGCTACAAAGGGACATGGACAAATTCATGGGAGCTAAGTTTCCAAAATAGATGGAGGGGTCTAATGGGGGGTTGTTCATGTGTCTTAAATCTCAAACCACTTCCTAAAATTATTATTTTGTATGAACCTTCTATTTTTTCTTTTTGAGTGTTTCAAAGCCCCAATCATTGAATACATGTAAGAGGGTTGGGTGAAAAGTCACTTCACATAGTTATTGAGAGCGCGGGGCTGAGAATAATCAACATAGGGGAATGTAAAAGTGAACATGCTTAGGTAAAAAGAGAAAATTGAATGGGTAGTGTAGGTAGTTTTTACATGCAGATTTTTGGGACAACAAGAGGGTGCTTGTAATGAACCAAAATGCTTGAAATCTCATAATAGAACACAAGTACACAACATATACAAAATTTGAGCATCGAGCACAATTCCAAGATATATAAGTTACACAATAACTCCTTAAATAATATGAGAACCTCCTCCACATAAAAAATACATTCATACATCACAATTCACATGTCTACAATAATGAATACATGATCTCTATATATACTTGTCCACACTTGCACATGAGGCCCCTTTACTATTAGGTCAACCTTATTGCATGTATATTTACACATTGTATGTACATTTAGCCCCATTCATGTCCCCCTTGGGGTCACAATAGCTTGGTGGTCTATGATAATAGCTTGTTGAAGAGTGGTTTTGTGATTCCTTGTTCCATGAATATTAACAAGTATTTCATCTTCTTCCTTGATAATGTTTATATCTACCTTCTTATCATCCATGAAATCTTTCCTGGTAATGAGGGTGCCGATATGGTTTCACATTTGATGGTTTTTCTTCACTTTGCACACACATTTCATCTTTCTTCTTTTCAGAGGCAATGGCATCCTCGATCATCTTTTCTTGGTCTTTGATTACTCTAGCCTTGGAGATAATACCATCATATTTGGTATGTACATCCTCTAGATGGAGTTCGACTTCTTTAAATATCTTAAGTTCACCTTCTTGAATATTGTCTTCTTTCTCCCTTTGAAGATGCAATGTGACCCCATCTATCAAATTCCAATGTCCTTCTTCAATTCTGGATTGCATTTCTTATTTTACCTCATGAGTATTTAGGGATTCCTCAACTTTCTTGCAAATTTCCTCTTCAAGTCTTTTGGTAGATTCTTCATCCAAGATCCTTCTTTCTTCTTGATTTTGATAATTCTTTTTTTCTTCTTTCAATATCTTAACCTCATCCAATAGTCTTTTATTATGATTTCATAATCTACATATCTCTTCATCTTTGTTTTTTTAAATCTTCCCTTGAATCATCCTTTTCCCACTTTGCTTTGTTACTATTTTTTTGTTTTAAGTTTTTAACCTCCTTAATGAGTGATTCATTAAGGGATTGCATCTGGATGAACTCGTCATTTTTTTTTTGTAATATAATTTCTTAGCTCCTCATTATACTTTTGCAATTTGTAGACATTTTCTTTTGATTACTTTAACTCCTCTTGAATTTTATACATTTCCTCCCTTTTTGTATCCTTAATCCATTTATTTGAGAAGGGCTCTTCAAAAATTTACAATGTGGGGGAGTTTTTAGTACCTTCATCAAGGCTATCCCACCAATAAAAGACTTCAATACTCAAGTAAAATGCTACATTCAAAGGTCTCAAATTATTTCCTTTGTCATCCTCAACCATTCCCCGAGATTGATTTCATCTTCATCTCCGCTAAAGCTAGGTATTGCCATTGATTCTTAATTGAGGTATAACCCAAACTGCAGCTTACAACCTCAATATATTAGGAATAATGATCTCAAATAGTTATAATCCATGTTCCAATATAATATTATATTTTTTCTCTTTCCAATGGATTTTGAATAAGCTCAATCAGACATTCCAATCAAAATTTGTGATAGTTTTAAGTGAACATACCTTTGAAACCCTGATTTTTTGTTTGTCCTTCTAGTCGACCTTCCTTTTGATGTATTTATAAAACTTTGGCCCTTTTGATGTTTGAAAATTTTCCCTATATTACTCTGAAATGTCTTCTCTTCAATGCCATAGGTCTCACTAAAATCGGATGTGCCAAGTTAAAGTTAGGGTAACTTTCCCAAACCTTGCTGATTTTTGGCCTTTTCAAGAGAGCGGACTTGTACCGAATACCACGTGTCCAATATTTACTACAAGATTCTAAAAATTGTACCAGAAAAAACACGGGTTGCTCTCTTTCCAATGCAATAGGTCTCACTGAATTTGGATCCTCTATGAAGAATATATGACTAGTTTACTCAGAACACCTGTTTGAGACTAGTTATAGGACTAGTAAAAAACCCCATCTTCCACAAGATGTATATTTGAAAGTAAAATTACCTAGAAGTTGAAATTCATACCACAGGTACTTTGATATGTCTTCTAAGCAACCTCTAAGTTTTTCTTTCTGAAGTGACCCTGAAAAAAATTATAGCAAAAATGCCAAGATGACTTGCTTGATGAAGCAAAACTCTAGGATCGATGCTCTAATACCAAATGTAATGAACCGAAATGCTTAAAATATCATAACAGAACAGAAGTAAACACCATGTACATAATGTGAGCACAGAGCACAACTCCAAGATATATAAATTACACAATAACTCCTTAAAGAATGAGAGAATCTCATGCACATAACAAAATACATTCATACATCACAATTCACGTGTCTACAATAATGAATACATTATCTCTAGATATATCCATTCACACTTGCACATGAGGCCCCTTTACTATTAGGCCAACCTTATTACATATATATTTACACATTACATGTACATTTAGCCCCATTTATGCCCCCCTTGGTGTCATATCATATACATTTAACCCTATATATGCCCCCCTTGGGTCATAACAGTGGGTAGCTTGTTGGAGTTGTAAAATGCATGAAGAAGCAGGTTGTTAGATTTATAGAGTGAGTTTTGTTGTGCAGAGCAAATAAATTGATGTTGAGAGTTTCATGTTGTAGATGTA
Source organism: Picea engelmannii (assembly GCA_009831015.1). NCBI lineage: Eukaryota > Viridiplantae > Streptophyta > Pinopsida > Pinales > Pinaceae > Picea > Picea engelmannii. The sequence goes on from ML799776.1 coordinate 28,513, forward strand.
AGTCCCTAGAGTCCCCAACAAAAGAGAGATTCTTAGCCAACCTGTGTTGGATCCCTGGAGGGAAGGGGGATTCCTGAGGGACTATGTAGCAGAGAAGGGATCCCATTCCTTGGGTTCTGCAGGTTGAAGGGAAGAGAGTTGGTGGATTGGGATGGTTGTAGGAAACTAACTTGTTATGAGTAGACAATAAATGCCCTTAGGAGATACCCTTTCTTGTGGATTCCTAGTACCATCTCGGGGGTGACTTATGATTGAGATTTGAAGCAACAAGTCAATGGTTGGGTGGAAAGTACATCCTCTATAGATTGTTGCACATCTGATTTAAAATATAAGTGTTTTATCTCTATTCAATATCTCTATTTATGGGTTTAAATTGTTGTGCATAAACTTTGTGTTCTTGAATAATTATATCTTGTTGTGTGTATATTTAATTTGTTACAATTATGTTCATTGATATTGTTGTTAGATGCATGGGAGTTTTAGCATGTTTCATGCATTTTAATTTAATAGTATTAGAAAAAAGTTATGGGTTAGTAGCGAGGGTGTAACATGAAGCTTAATTATAGAGTTTTCATGGCGGTCGAAGAGAAATTCCCATAAATTAGTCATTTTTGAAAAGTACGAAAATTTTGAATTTCGTTTTGGAAAATTGGAAAAAAAATCAATTCATGGTGACGTGGAGGCCATCTCTAAGGTGACGTGGCAGTGGTGACATGGACTACCATAGTGGCAGACCATCGTGGCAAGCTTGGGATCTGCGGTGCAAGGTGTCGAACAACATCCAAGACAAGCTATGGACATTATAAGTTTGTGGTGGTACCATTTGGGTTATCAAGTGCACTAGTGGTCTTCATGTGTTTGATGAATGGAGTGCTCAAAGAGTATTTGGACAAGTTTTTTATTGTTTTCTTGGATGATATTCTCATATATTCTAAGTCTAAATAAGAGCATGAGCAACACTTGAGGATGGTGCTACAGGTATTGTGGGAGCATTAGCCATATGCCAAGTTGAGCATATGTTCATTTTATCAGAGGTGGATCCATTATTTGGGCCATATTATTTCAAAGGAAGGGATAAAAATTGATCCTAAGAAGATAAAGGCCCATCACTAAAGAATGTATCAGAGGTGAGATCATTCATGGGACTTGCAGGTTAATGGAAGATTTATTGAAAGCTTTTCAAAGATTGCACACCCAATCACTTCTTTCCAAAAAAGGGTTTGAAGTTCAAATGGACCTGTGAATGTGAAGAAAGTTTTCAACACATGAAGAATTTATTAACGATTGCACCCGTACTAAATATTGTTGATCCGAAGGAGAATTTCACTTTGTGCATTGATGCATGCAAGGAAGGGCTTGGTGGAGTCCTTACACAAAATGGGCATGTGATATGTTATGAATCAAGGAAGTTGAAAGAACATGATAGTGACTATGTTGCACATGATTTAGAATTGGTAACTATAGTTCATGCCTTAAATATGTGGAGGCATTATCTCATGGGAAAAATATTTGAGGTGAGGATAGACCATAGTGGTCTGAAATATTTATTTGGACAAACAACATTGAATGCTAGATAAATTAGATGGATGGAATTCCTCAATGAATATGATTTTGATATAAAGCATATCAAAGGAAAGGAAAATTAAGTAGTTGATGCACTCGGCAGGAAAGTGCATGAGATGCATGTTACAACCATTAGCATGTATAGGTTCGATTTAAAAGACATAATTTTAGAAGTTGCAAATTCATTTATTTTATATATATATATATATATATATATATATATATATATATTTTACAAAAACGGGTATATTTATATTAGAAAAAGCTTGGATTTCTCCAAAAAAAAGTCCAAAATTACAGAAGTCCCATATACTGAAATTGTATCAAAAAAACTTGATGCTTCTAACCCTATTCCTTCCTGTAAATTATGTTGTAAGCTATTGTTGTTTATACAAAAGTGCTAAGGAAATATGGCTACAAAAGAGAAGAGCAAGTACAAGACTTTTCTAACCATGCAAACTAATGAAAATGTAAACTTGTGTCCACTTGGTTCTATTGTTGAACCTCCATCTCCTGAGCTGCAACTGGATCTGGAATTTATGCTTGACCCGCTACTGGAACTTGACGTGCAATTGGATACTATTATGAATGGAGTGCCTCATTTGAGGATTTGGATTCTGCAGAATTAATAGGTCGGTTATGTTCTTGAACTCCATGATGATGCTGAGACCGACGAATAGAGCGAATGAGGGAGGAATTTCTATTAACCACACGCAAGACGAGGGCCATTTCTGCGTTGTGGCGTTGCTCCTAAGCATGAAGATATTGGACCAGCTACTCAAACTGCAACTTGAGTGAGGCAAATTCCTCCTACTGGGTCTACATTTGATCATGGAGCTTGCTTATGGAGCATTATGAACACTGACAGTTGCTCTTTTGGCGACGCCACATAATTACGCAGGGGTGAAAGTCATTTGAAAGCCAAATGCACCAAGGTTTGAACTGGTAACCAACAATGTCTCCACCTTTGTAATTCAAACACGTTCCTTTCCAACGAAGAAAGAAAACCAGAGGCAGAAGGTTGCAGAGGGTGAATGCCAATGACATGATGAAGGTGGAATGAAATCCACGCGAGTGGCTGACGAAGGGTGAGGCCATGGACGTATACCTTTGAAATCTCCAGGATGTGCAAAGAGAGATGCAGAGGGGGGTTCGAAGTACAAAGTACCAGTGCTTACGTGAGGGAGTATCATAAATTCCTAGTAGATGAGTGAGGGTGGGCGTATGTGAAGGAGGGTGTCGTTCACAAGGCAGGACGACATGCGGAGGAGGAGGGGGGCACGTGTTGGAGTCATAAGGATGTCCAGGGGGAGGGTGCATGCACAACAAAATGTTCATATGGGGTGGCCTGAATGGTGCAAAATGCTTAGGGGATAGATACATGATTAATTGAGGAGTTTAATCTTAGTTGTCCGGTAACAAGGGATTTTTCTTCTTTGGTGAGGGAGTCAGCTATGGTGTTCTGAGTTCTATACACATGGTAATAGCAGAATTTTTCAAATTTGTGTTCCAGGTATTTGATTTAGAGAAGAGTTCTAGCGATGTTGGGGTGCATAGTCTTGAGAGATTTACAGAGTCCCCTTATGATCAGATCAGGGTTGCCTATAACTGTGAGCCTTGATGATCTATTCTCTGGAATAAGACAAAGTCTCATGTATGCTACGAGGAACTCTGCGTAGTTATTAGTAGCATTCCCTAAGCTCCATGTGAAATCTATAACCTTGTCTCCTTCGGAGTCAAAGATAACTCCCCCTGCACCTACCGCCCCTAATTCAAATCAATATTATTTGCAAGTAAAAGAAGCATTACAAGACAGTAATTTTCAGTAGAAATTTAAATTATGAGTTGAAAGGCGATGGATTATTCATGTATAGGGGTAATGTACATTTGCCTAAATCTAAAGAGATAATAAATACAATGCTGAGAGAAATGCCCAATGTATCTTACGTTGGGCACCCAAGATATCAGAAAATAGTTGCAACTATAAAGAGCCAATACTTTTGGCTAGGAATGAAGAAAGAGATGGTTGGTTATATAGCCATATGTCTAGAGTGCCAAAAGGTAAAGGTTGAGCATAAACATCTAGCTAGATTGCTACATCCATTTCCCATTCTTGAGTGGAGATGGGAAGTTGTTACAATTGATCTATGTTAGTGTGAATAAGGGTTTTTAGCTATCTAGTTATTTATTGGCTAGTTCTTCGCTTTAACTCTCTTCACACTAGGTTAAGTTTACTTAGGGAATTTTTTACTTTATCCCATATTGGTTGTGTTTTTAGTCTCTTGGGTGGTAAATCATATATATACGCACCCGTCACTCTCATATAGGAGATCGTCATCATATGAACATCTTTTTTTTTTTTGGTAAATAAAAAGTTGTATTTCCTTATATTATCATCAAAACAATATGCATGGAGAAAACTAGCCACCTGTTCTACCATACGTATGGAAACCAAAACATGCGGTGCGTTTTCAAGTGTTTGTTGAACTCTGGTACAATATGGACTCTCTAAACTATGTAACAACCTATCTACATCCATGGTTGTTCTGAGCACAAAAACATAATAACAGTAAAATAAATTAGAATGTGGGTGAACCTGGATTGTCGTCACCATTTGGAGGTCGTGGAGTAAACACATGGGATTGGCAGCATGTTGGGCATTTGTTCTTGGTTGGATCGCTTGATAGGGCATCTAATAGAACATCCAGGCATCGATAGAGGGTAGTCTAGCGGTGAAGTCACTTTGTTGCATCCCATCTCATTTCAAAAATTAGTTGCAGAGATTCCTCTGAGAAGCGCCATGTATTGGGCGATGCTGAGGTTGAATCTATAGGTGGTTGAGAATTTCTAACATGTGGAGCCTCTTCGTCCTACTCTGCAGTATAAATTTCTTCTTTGATGGGGAAAATTTCCAATTCTAGAGAAAAATCGCCTTCCAGGGAATGATGACCAAAAGTGAGGGGCAAAGTCAAAATATCAGAGGTAGAGAAGAGGAAGGAGTCTGTAAGTTCCAAAGGAGGATTATGGGGGACCTCTTTCTCAACATAATCCATGGGATGGTCATCATCCAACCAATTTTGGGCAGAACTAGGTGAAATATTCAGGGGAGGACCAACAAGGTGAGCATGAGAAATGGGGGGAAGAACTAGTTCGGCGGTAGGTCCGGAAAAACAGTGTCGAGCAACAAAGTTGTAGTAGGATGCTCCTCTCTTGGGATTTCCCCTTTCTCTATGCATTGGGAAAACTAGGGCATAAATGAAAATTAGGAGGAGGAGAGGACACCTAAAGGAAGAAAAACTAGAGTGGGAGGGATAAACCTGAGTCTGGACCTGAACAAGAATGGGAACAATGAGACAATTTCCAATGCTAACCTTCATATTTGTAGCTGACTTGATATTGGAGAGCTCCATTAAGGTCGAGTTGACAACATGCAAATGATTAATACCAGGCCTAACAGATTTTGGCTTGCGCTTTGAGTGCACCATTAATGCTAGCTTCCCACATAGGTGCACCATCGTTCCCGTCAAGTGCATGCTACTCATGTGGAAGGGACTGCAGAAGGGGGTGGTTGTTGGGGGTATTAACTTCCCAGCTTGCATGGTTGCCAAATGTCACCCCATATGGGGTAAGGTAAAGTATACAAAGGTATATATATACCCTACCCCCTTTTGGATTTGAACTTGTGACCTCTTGGGAGGTAGCACATGTTTTTAATCAATAGGCCCACTCAAAGTATATGTTGTCATACAAACATCTTATTTTCATTGTATGTTTTGCATTCTATTGAGTAGAACATAGTTTATTCTTTCTCATTTATGATATCTAACTTTGCTTTCCTTCGTTCATTTACATTCTTGGGTGGCTTTTTAGTCAAATATTACATGGTGTCATAGTGGTTGTGAGTTGTGGGTTAGAAATCTTTTTAGAAATCTAAGTGTAAAGTTGTTTTTTTTACTCACATGAGTATGCTCTTATATTGCATCCTCAAATGATTTGGAGAATTAGAAAATTGTGGAGGAAACACTAGTTTCTAGGGGGTTCTCTTTTTTTACTTGCCAGATGCAGGTTTTTTGGGAGCTTCCTGGAGACATTATGACCTCGCCATTGAGTCTTAAGTAGCTAAGATAACCATATTTGTCTTTCGTTTCATCCCAGTTGGACACCGGAGGCCAGATCTGTGAGGGTTTGAAGTCGAAGGTTCATTGCCAGATCCAACCATGAGCCACTATTTTGGAACATTTTGGGTCAAATCCAACCCTGCCATCATGCTCAAAAGGCCTAAAATCCCTAAGATCGACTACCCATACGTCGATTTTGGGTAAAGTTGTTCGAAGAGCAAAATTTTTTGCCCACGAAGCCGTATAGCCCCCTAGTCGACAATTCCGCTAATTTATCTAGATGTCTCTATAGTTGGTGGTTTCACTAAATTTGGTGGCAGTTCCATAAATTTATTTTATGTTTCTACAGTTGGTTGTAGTTCCGCTAATTCATCTTGAGGTTTCTACAGTTAGCAATTTCACAAAATTTGGTTGTAGTTATGTTGATTTATCTCTAGGTTTCTATAGTTAGTGGTTTCACTAAGTTTGGTGGAAATTTCACTAAATTTGGTGGAAGGTGAATTTTGAATTTCTTATGGGATCCGTTGGCAAGTTGGGTTTTGAAGACAAACTTTGCAGGCTCATATCTCAATCTTTTGACCTCATTTTCTTGAGCTATTTTTTATATTTGGGCTAATTTTTCATGCTCTCTACACTGGTGTAGACAATTTCTGATTTTTGTGCATGGATTTTCTAGAATTTGTAGATTGTCACAGGTGACACTGCATAGTTCTCATTTTGATATTTCAAAGGCTCATATCTTTTGCATACAACCTCAGATTGAGGTGATTCTTTTTTTGAAAGTGCATGATTTTTCGCGTACTTCACAGTGCTACTATCTATTTTACTTGATATTATGCCAAACTTGTATTTTCAGCACATACTCATTTTTTGAGGATTTGTAAAGGCGTTGAACTCAAGTCCACTTAATGTTCTCTTGCTAGTAGAAATTTTAACTATGCTAAATATAAAGTGGCAAATCATTTTGCTTAGGGGGGCTCCTTGACATTTATTTTGGGGGAGTCACTTAGCCCTTCTTGCTTCATATTCTCATGGGGGGGAGTTTTACCCACTGGGTTTTCTCCTTCCTTTTCTGTTTGAGGGGATATTTTGTACATGGGTACCTCATCAGGCCTTGTAGTCGGGACCCATTTTGTATCTATGTTTACATCTCCCCGTAAGTTTCACTTAAGGGGGTTTTAGTGTGAATAGGGTTCTTTAGCTATCTAGTTCTTTCTTATCTAGTTTTCCACTTTATCTCTCTTCACGCTAGGTTACGTTTACTTAGGGAATTTTTCGCTTTATCCCATATTGGTTGTGTTTTTATTCTATTGGGTGGTAAATCCTATATATACTCACCCATCACGCTCATATGGGTAGATCGCTCTCATATGAACATCTAATTTTCATTGTATGCTTTGCATTCTCTTGAGTAGAATATAGTTTATTCTTGCTCATTTTTTATTTCTATATTTGCCTTCCTTATTTCATTTGCATTCTTGAGTAACTTTTTAGCCAAATCTTACAATCTCATTACTAAATTGCCCAAGACTGTAAGGCAACATGATTCCATCATGGTAGTGGTGGAAAAATTAACTAAGACTACCAATTTTATTATAATGAAGCTAACTTTCAAGGCAACCAACATTGTTGATATTTACATGAGAAAATTGTTAGGCTACAGGGTGTTCCCAAGGTAATTGTTTCTGACAGAGATCCTAAGTTCACATCAAATTTCTGGAAGGGATTATTTAAAGGATTTGGGACAAATTTTAATTTTAGCACATTGTATCACCTGAAGTCAAATGGGCGAACAAAGAGGGTCAATCAAGTGATTGAGGATATGTTGAGGATGTATGTGATGGATGAGCCATCAAAATGGGAAGATTATTTTCACTTAGTTGAATTTGCTTACAATAATGGGTATCAAACATATTTGAAGATAAGCCCATTTGAAGCATTATATGGAAGAAGATGTAACACACCTATGAGTTGGGACAACCGAGGTAATAAAGCTATCATTGGGCATGAGTTGCTCAGGGAAATGGAAGAACAAATGGTGAAAATAAAATAGAATTTAAACGATGCACAAGATAGGCATAAAAGTTATGCAGACTGTAATGTCCCCACTATAATCCTCAGTTTAATAAATGCATAATGTAGATATGAAATGTGGCCACGACCAAGCGATGTATATGTGAATTCTATCTCTGAATTTTAATAAATAAAATGTGATGCCAGTTGTTGGGGAACATGGACAAAGATGGGGGTTGATTAATCCGCAAGAGGGGGGAGGGTCCAAGAGAATGTCTAAGAGGGGTCCAAGGGTGAATTACCCATGTCTATTAATTCAACCCACTTCCTAAAATTACTATTGATATATGAACCTTCTACTTTTTTGATTGAGTGTCCATGAAGCTAATCATTGAATGCATGTAAGATGGTGGGTGTGAGAGGTCACATCCCATAGTTATTGGGAGCATGGGGGTTGAGTACAATCAGTTTGGGGAAGAGTGTAAGTCAAGCAAGAAAGCTAAAGAGAGGAAAATTTGTATGGGCAGTTACAACGGTTTTAGACAATCATGTTTTGGAGTGAAAAAAAAGCAGAGAAGAGGAAGAAGAGCATGTGAGCTTTAGAAACCATGGAGGGTGAATTTTGGAGCATATTTGGAGCAAAAGAATGAAGAGCTAGGTTGTCAATCCTAAAGAGTGAACTCCTATGTGAGTTGCTCTATAACAACAAGTGATTGTTGTTATTTTCCTAGTAGTTTTCCTAGCAGTGGGCTCCCTTGAGTTTCCTAGTAGAGATATTCCTAGTTACATATACCAGAGAGAATATGATAAAAAAATGGGACACCCAATGGACTAAGAGCAGTGAAGGAGTATATTCCTTAGGTTGGGAAGTTTGAGAGGAAGAGAGCTGGTGGAAAATCGAGATAGTTTTCTGAGCTATAAGTAGATAGTTAGAGACCACTCTCTTTTGTGGATTGTTAGCCCCAGCTCGAGGATGACTTGTTGTTAATATTTGGAACAACAAGTCTGTGGTTGGGCATAACGTCTGTCCCAAGCAGTTGGTTTTACAACCATTTTTAAAAGATAAGCATTTATCTTGTTTCTATGTTGCATTATGAGTTTAATCGCTGTAAATTGACTATGTGTTTGAGAATGATTTATATGCTATTGTGTTGAGTTATTTAAACTGCATTCATGTCATTTTTAGCATGTTGTAGATGAATTTAATTAATGGTATTAAGAAATAATAAATCTATGTGTAATTCATAGCTAGTAAGCTACAAAAAATTAGTTAGATTTCATTTTTATGTGTTTTCTGCATTGTAATGATCCTCGGTTCAACTGGAGGTTGTTACACGGAAAAATTCCAAACACACAGAGAATTAGGAGTGGGGGAGCATGTCTTCTTGAAAGTGAAGGCTAAGAAGAGTTCGTTGAGATTAGGAAGTTGTCCAAAATTGCAGCAAGATATTGTGGACCATTTGAAATCCTAGAGAGGATTGGTCATGTTCTATACATGTTTGCACTACCCACATCCATCTGCATACACAATGTGTTTCATGTGTATTTGCTTGAGAAGTATGTGCCTAATGTTAACCATGTAATTGATTGGGTTGTGATCTAGGTGGAGCATGAGGGCAACTTTTGGGTCCTAACAGTGTGCATATTGGATAGGAAGTTCAAGGTGCTCCCCAATCAAGCCATAGGATTGGTAAAGGTCTAGTAGACCTGCTACGGTTATCAAGATGTTACATGGAAGCATGAAGATGTCATGTAGGAAGTGTACCCACAACTTTTTGAAGATTTCTTATTGTACATGTCTATACAATGCACTGAGGATTATGCATAAATAAGGGAGAGGGGAATGTAATTCCCCCAAGTTGTAAATGTATATATGTTGCATAGGATGGTGAGCCAATATGGATTTTTTTGGGCTAGAGTGCCTATGTGATATTAGGCCAAAGAGTGTGTATGTTGAAAGGCTGGTGAGCCTAGCATTTGTAAATTGTAATCACACTCATATATATATTCATAAAATACATAGTTATTGAAAACCAAGTCAAACGAGAGAGTATGGGGGCCTAAGACTCCACGAGAGGGAAAAGGGCCTAAGACTTAAGGAAAAGTGGTTAAGTCATTTGGGCTTAATCCAAGAGTATTGTTTTATATTCCCAAGTTCTAAGTCGTAAGTTATGATTTTATTCCAAGTTCTCAAGTGGAGAGCCTGAACTCCAAGTTATGGGGAAAGAGTTCCTTGGGTTTCCACTTGTAAAAAGGTTGACATGCATATTTAAACTTGGGTTTTAATGAAAAATTCAATCATTCCATTCGATCATTCTTGGCCATTCGTACCATTGCTTGTGGGGTGTGATCTAGGAAGCCACTATGACCTTGTTACCTTGTGAACCATGTGAATCCTAGGGGGATTTGGGTGTAAAATTCCTCTTGGGTTGCCTTGGGGAAGGCTGGAACCTTGGAGGGAGAATTGTTGGGAATATGTTTCTCTGGGTGTGAGGCCAAGAGGGTGCCTGGAGACTCCTAAGTGCAACTAGAGTTCCTAGAGCCACAATGTTCCGAGACTTCATGGTCGGCCTATGTTGGAGCCCTAGAAAGGAAGTGGCACAACCCAAGGGACTGTGGTGTAGAGAAGGGAGTACATTTCCTTGGGTGGTGTAGGCTGATGGGGAATGAGAATCTATAGGTTGGAACAATACTTGGAGCTAGTACCATATCCTATCCTTTTGTTATGTGGATTATGATACCTTAGTTGTCTTAGGTAGCCTTTGCCCTAGTGGAGTCATAGCCCCATCTCAGGGGTGACCTACTATTGGGAGTTCTAGAACAACAATGTATATGGCTAGGTGGAACGTCTAAGGTCTGCAACCAATTGTTGATTTCGTAAAAGACAAGCGTTCTTTTTTTTATGTACTTTTATACTGGGTAATGCATGGTTATATGTGCTTAATTATTTATGTTGTGATTGCTTATAAGTATGTGTGTTATTGTATTTTATGCATGGTTTTGCATGCTATTGTTGGGTCTGCATATTTTATTTTTGTGTGTAAATAAAAAATGTGTATTACCTTAGATAGTTGATAGACCAGTACATATATCCAAGCTTGTATCCAGTTCTGCCAAGCAGATGGAAACCAGAACTGGCTACAAGCTTGTAAGAACATCCATGTTCAAAGTGATATACATAAGTTTCTAGCAACAAAGTTGTGAAATCTATATACTGGTTGTGGGCCTACCTAATACTATAACTATGACTAAAATGAAAAAAAGACATGACCTGAGAGAACTCAAGAACTGTAAGAACCCATATGTCCATCGTTGTTTGAGGGGTGAGGCCACGCTGTAATGAATGCATACAACAGGTAGCAAATCGGGCACCTGATTTTGGCGGGCTCGCTTGAAAGAGAGTCGAAGAAGGCAACCAACTTGTGGCAAAGGATGGTTTGACGAAAGAGTTGGTCAACAACATCCTTCCTTAGGTCGAAGATCAGTTGCAATTGATCCTCTGAGAATATGCATTGGTGGGGCATCACGACCACTGTGTATGCACTGAGGTTGGGCTTGAATTATGGGTGAGCATCTTCCTGAACTGCATCATCGTGCAAAGGAGGAGGAGTCTCTTCTGTTATTAGACATCCCCCCACACCCAGGTTGGGGGCAACACCCTTCTCTCACAGGGAATTGAGATGAGAGGGTTGTAAGTATGTGACAACTATCAAATGGGAGGTTGGAGGAGACTTGATGGGAACTAGAGGGAACTCTTCTTCAATGAAAACTAGAATTTTATAATCCCTTCTCCAATTCTGATTTGTGAGGGGAGAATCCATAGAGGGCGAACCAACAAGGGAAGGACCATTAGAAGACAACATAGTTGGTAAGGAAGAAGGACTCGGTCAAATCTGACGGGCCATGAAGTTGTAATACTTAGGGTTGTGTTTCAACTTCCCTCTCTCACGTAGCATTGTGGTTGCAAAGAAATAAAAGGGGTGAAGGGGAAAGAAAATCATGGAGCTACGGGCTAGAGGGAAACCAATGAGGGAGAAGGAGACCACCCACAGAGCTCGAACAAACTGAAAATGCCAAATGCCAAGACTTACCTCCAATAAGTTTCCCAAACCAGTGATGAAATTCTCCATTATAGTTGAATGGACGTCCTTCAACATCCTCTTACTAGTCTTGTGGTAGGAATACACTCAACTCGAACGTTGCATTAAATTTCCCATGCTACATAGGCTAACCTCCACCATGGTCGCGCTATTTCCCTACATCCAGCTGAATAGAGGAGGGAGGGTGGCGGTTAGCTACATTAACTCTACTTGATGCATGCTCCAGCTGTCACCCCATCCATGGGAGTACAATCGTCGTAGGCCAAATCTTGACATTGTGTTAATAACGAAGGGGCCAGGAAGGAGGTTGGCATTGATCTTGATATCATCTCCTTGTAAAGAGACCCCTTCATTCGCCAGCTTGTCAGCAAACTTATTCACTTCTCTTCGGATATAGGAGATTATAAGAGTGAGGGAGTGGTGAATAACGGAGCGAAAGGTGACAAGAGGACTAAGAAGTTGCCATCTTGGCAGAAATTTTGCAGTATCATACCCGTTTATGATTTTAGAGGCTAGAAAAATAATCACTTGAGAGTCCCCTTCAATAATCAGTTGATTCATATGCAAAATGTGAGCTAATTGGATTCCTCTAATTAGACCCTAAAGTTTTGCAGAGTTGTTAGTATCATGCCCTGGGTTTTCAACCATAATGTGTCTGATCTAGCCAGTGTTGTCCCGAAGGACCACCCCAAACCCTGTCGGTCAAGGATTACCTTTTGACGCTCCATTGAAGTTAAACTTGATAAATCTCGTGGGAGGGAAATTCCAGGAGGTAGGGCCATGGGAATGAGAGGAGCATGGATTTTTTGATGGGGATGAAAAGATGGAGGTGTAGATGCAACTGCCAATTAGAGAGAATAATTCTTTCCTCTGGCTCACAAAAGAGATATTCCTGGGTCCAATGTTGAGCACAAATTGTTTCTTGAATATTGCTATATATCTTAGACATGGTGAGGGAGGGGGTAAGAGACCTGGGAGTGAAAGACTCGCCTATTTCACTCTTTCCAAATTTTCTAGACCACAAAACCTAGTAGTAGTTGTCATATCTGATTTAAAATTGGATTTTTGAATGTTGTAGATCCCAAGTTTTCTATAGTGTTGATGATGCTATCTCTTGTTTTGTTTGTTTTCCTCATGATTTGTGACACTTGATCCCAAATCTCCCCACTAAAGGAGCATTGATTTAATAGGTGTTCCATTGGCTCTTCTTGTTGCTGATAAAGATGGAATATAGAGGGTCCTATGAACCTCATTTTCCTAAGGTTGTCCCAGGTGAGAATGTGATTCTAAACCAAGAGCCAAAGGAAGGTGGAAACTTTCGGCCACAAGCGCGACTCCCAAAATATCCACCAAATTTTTTCTTGTAGTTGAGTATGAAAATTAGCTCGAAGATTGTAAGCTTCTTTAATCATGAAAGTACCCAGAGGAGTGTGGCCCCAACAAAGAATATACAAGCCCTCCTTGATCTGGATTTTCCTCTAAACAACAACATCTTGCCAAGGTTACAGGTCGCAGTCGACAGGAATATTGAGATCAATGGGGTGAATTTTCCAAGTCCACCAAAGAGAATGATGCGGTTCCTCCAGCCAAAGATCCACAGCCTTGAGGGAGTCCAGATGTTGCATGTGGAACTGGATGGGGCACACAATGTCCAGGTATTAAAGAGGAGGCAATTGTTTCCACGAGTCTGACCAAAAAAGAGTAGCATTTCCATTTTTTATTTCCCAGAAGACAAGTTCCTGTATGAGGGGTCGATTACACCAGGCTGCATTACAGATGTTTGAGCCTTGGATTGGATCATTTAAACGGATTAATTGTGCCTCAGGAATATGGGAGGCATACTTTTTCTTCCATAGTTTAGCCCATAATTCAGTCGGGTGCTTGAGCTAGCGCCACACAATTTTGGCTCCCATAATACTATTTAGCATGCATGGATCCCTGAGTCGATGGCCTCCCATAGACTTTGGTTTGCAAACTTTCTTCCAACTGAAAAGTGCCCATTTCCCTCCTAGATTATGGCCATACCAAAGGAATTTTCGTTGAATATTTTGAATGGCTTTGATGATCAATTGCACGACGACCAAGATGAAGAAGAGATAGACATGGATGGCTTGGAGAACCGATTTGATGAGCACAAGTTGTGCAACTAAGTTCATGGATATGAAGGTCCAAGATTTTAAACGTTTAGAAAGAGAGTTGAGGAGGGCATCCCAAGAAATGTTGTGTGCAATCAAGTCAGATAGAGGAATGCCAAGATAGTTAGACATAAGGGAGCTCCTGGGTATACCAAGAAGTTGGGAAATATGACATTGGATGGCCAGAGGAGTATTAAAGAAGAAAAACTGAGATTTATCCAGGTTAAAGGTGGTGCCAAAAGCATCACTAAAGTCTGAAAGAATGGACCTGATCTCGTTTTCTTCCTGAGCAATGGGAGTGCCCATCAACATGGTGTCATCCATGAATTTGATATGAGAAGCGGTTGGTTACAGACCATGTAAAGGGAGACCTTGGAGAGAGCCCTCCACAATAGAGGCAGTGATATAGCAACCTAATCCCTCAACCATTACTATGAAGAGAAAAAGAGAGAGAGGGTCCCCTCGTCGGATGCCTCTAGAGGGAGAGAAAGGTTTGGAAGGCACACCATTGACTAGAATGGAGAAAAATGCAGTGGAAGTAAGCTTGATTATCCATTGGATCTAGTCAATAATAAAGTCAAAACAAGAATGAAGAGATTTCATATATTGTCAGCTAAGGTGATCAAAGGCTTTGGAAATATCAAGATTTATAAGCATACCTGGTATTTTGGTGGATTTGAGTGAGTGGATCACTTCATGAACCGGAATGACATTGTCCATTATTTGGCGCCCCTCAACATAACCCGACTACTTCTTGGAGATGATGAAAGGGAGAATGAGATTTAGTCTGAGAGCAATGACTTTGGTAATGATTTTATAGATCACATTGCAGAGCATAATGGGTCAAAATTTCTTCGCCTGGGTTACCCTTTCCTTCTTGGGAATGAGGGTAAGAAAAGTAGCATTGGGGGCTAAGAGAACTTGACGAGACATCCTAGATTCCTTCACGAGAATCCATACTTCTTCTCTTATCGTCGATTGATAGAAATGGAAGAAGTTTGTTGTAAAGTTGTATGGCCCTGGTGCCTTGCCCAGTGGAATTTCCTTGATGGCTTGGTCTAGCTCTTCGATGGTGACGGGCCTCATGAGGGCTTGATTATGTTCTTGAGTGATGATGGCGGGTATGTGTCGGGTTGCTCTGTTGATGGATGGAGTGCGATAAGGGAGCGACTCAGAAATAAGATCCTTGTAGTAGTTTACCAGCTCTGATTCTATCCTTTAATGGTCTATAATTAGGTTCCCTTGGTCATCTTCTAGCTTAGTGATACAATTAATGCATCATTTATGCACCATTGATTTGTGAAAGAATTTGGTATTATTTTCCCCTTCCTTGATCCATTGAACCCTGGATTTCTATTTCCACAAGATTTCCTCATGCTTGTATCTCTCCTTCAGTTGTTGTTTGAGTTCCTCCTCTTCCTATCGTAGATATTCTAAGTGGCCATGTGTAATGGATTCTTGTTGGATTTCCTCTAAGCGTTGTTCTAGAGACCGTTGAGCTTGAAAAATGTTGCCAAAAACATTTTTTTCCAATTTCAAAGTTGTTCCTTGAAATTTTTCAGCCTTTGTTGGAATCTATACATTAGTGTGCCATGAGAGATTGCAGCCTCTGCCCACTAGGTGCGATAGCATTCTGGGAAGTTTGTATGAGTTAGCCAAAAAAATTCAAATTGAAACGACTTGTTTTTGGGAGTGCTAACCATGTCGATCCATAACTGCACAAGCTAATGATCAAAACCTAATTTTGGGAGGATATTAGATTCGATTAAAGGTCCATCCAGCATCAAAGTTTCTGAAATGAGGAACCGGTCTAATCTACAAGCAATTTGTTGGGCTCCAGCTCATGTGTTAGACCAGGTGAATGTGCCAATCCTGGTTTCAATATCGATCAAATTTAAATTTTCAAGGAGATCCCAGATCTTGCCACTGTCCTGTTCTAATCGTCTTGTGCCTTCCCTATTTTCTTTTAGTGTGAGTATGATGTTGAGATCTCCCCCTAGGATCGAGTGTTGGGGTTCTACCAAGTTACCTATATAGGAGAGACTTATTAGGAAGTGGTATTTTCCCTGATTATTTTGGGGTCCATAAGCATTAGTAGGCACCCCCTCTTTTCATGAGCCTATAGCCTAGTAGTGCATTGAAAATTTCCTTGTTGTGGAGAATGGTTGATCTAAAATTACTATTGTGGGGTTCCAGAGGATAGCCAATCCCCCTGCCGCTCCATTGGAATCATTGAATATGCAACTACCTTTCCTCCAACATCTTCGAAGCACCTTTGCAGTTGCATCCTTGCACATTTTGTTTCCTATAGAAAGAGAATATCCAAATCCTCTGCTATGATGCAATTCTGAAGAAGCCTTTGTTTGGTTCTTCCATTAAGACCTCTTACATTCCATGATATGATATTCATTAAAAGGAGTTTGGGGGTGGGGAGAAAAAACCCTCTGTGAGACATTGGATCTATCCACAGTTTATCATGAAATTACCCACCTCTTTAATTAGTTGTTGCGCTGATTTGAGCTCCCTTCACTCTCCTTCTTTGGGTGTTCGTCTGGGGTCTTTGCCTGGGTCTAATCTACTACCTAATCTTAAGGCAACTCCAACCATGGAATCAATATAGAATTTGTGGAGCTTTCAAAGTTTCTCTACTGGAATGAATTGAAGTTCCTTTCTATTCAATGCATCTTCTAGATTTTCCAAATCTATCTCTTTCATCTAGAGTCATTTCTATGTCCCCTCCCGCTTCTAGGCCAGTGACCACTGCCATTTGATTATGAGATCCAGGGGTTGTAATTTTATCTAAGAATGGGTCTGAATATTTTTTGATTTACCCTTATCATTGCGCTAGTTATCTTGCTGGTGAGGGTTTTCGACTTCCTTTTCTTTCGGTAACTAGCTTAATGCGTCAAAGGAGTTTATTGTGGTTATCTTCTTTCTTGCTCCTTGGTTGGGCTTCTTGGGGGATTGATTTTTTTAGCATGTGACTTGTGTAAATCCATCTTTCAATTTTTCTTCCGCTACTAGTCACGCAGGGGCGTTGAGGGGGAAATCTCGGAAGAGGTGTTTGTGCTCATGACATTTTCGACAATGAAAGGGTATGTGTTCATAATCAATGGTTTGGGGCTAGTCTTCGTCCTGATATTCAAAGGTTATAGAGCCCATGGCACAGCACCCCACCCCCTTCTCTTCTCCTTGAGGCTGCGACAACCTCCCGGTCTAAGATTGTTCTTCAAAACACTTGAGTCAGATTGACTCTTTGGCTCCCTGCTGGAACCTGACAATTTCTTCCACGAGTCCTTCTTTCTCCAAAGTGTAGGTCCTCTCAATCCCAAGACTCTCCTCTTGGCCCTTTGAAGAAAGTTAGAGGAGACATTCGCTCTCCATTCCAGGCCCTTCCTATCACGTGACCTCAAGCTGTGTCCCGGGGCTCAATCACACAAAGTGCTTCGACTTCGGGCTTCAACTCTTTCCATGAAAACCAACTCTTATGTTCTCAAACTCTGAATCGGTGAACTCAAACGGGTGAGGATCAACGATCCTTGTTCCTCCTTCCGATCAATGGTTGCGATCTCTTCAGACTTCAGCCTTCAAGAGTCTCTAGATATCTTTCTCTGATATCTCTCGGAGCACTATTCCTCTGGATCAACAGACTGCTTCCACGTGTCCCCTCCAGATCCAATAGTCTGGATTCAAACTGCTCTTCGCAACTTCACGAAGATCTTTGTTTTCTCTTGGAAAACCTTCCGGAGCTCCCGATCTTCTGCCACCTGTCTCCTCCCGACAATGGACGATTTCACGGCCTTCGGGACTTTGGCAAGTCCTCAACCTCCTTGCACACTTAGGACATTTTTTGTCTCGAGACTTAGACTATTCTTGAGATTCTTCTACACTCCTTGTAGAGTTCTTCACAACTCTTCTACGACTTTGCTCAGCTTGAAAACCTTCAAGGTTCCCAATTCCTATGCATCCTTCAGTGGACCTTCTCGTGCCCTCCTAGAAACTTGACGCCCTTCCTCCTGAGCTTGTAAGGTGAACTTATAGTATCCTTTGGTGCACTCCTTGCGTTGGGCTAAGCCTTTTGACAACTTCTCCCTTAGCCTTCCTGGAAGTCTTTAGACATCTCCTTTCCTTTGTCGATGCACTCTTGCAAATCCTTCCATCCTCAGAGTGTTCAACAACCCTAGGATTCTCTTAAGGATTCCAACACTTCAAATTGTGTTGCTCGAGTACACTCTCGTACTTGCTCTATTCCCTCCTGGCAGAGTATTACAGAGTGTTCAGTAACTTTGCGCTGTGTTTCCTCCTACATAGTCTTTCTTTCCAAGGTACCCAACCACCTTGAAATTTCCTCCCGAGTCTGTGAATTATCCTGGTGTGCCCGCCTGGCAACTTCTCTTCTGACTCCACTGAGTTTAGATACACACTCCTTGTGTCAGATCACAGAGTCTCCACTCTCTGTTGTGCACTCCTTGCACTTAGTCTTGAGAACCAGACTTAATCCAACACACTCACATATAGAAATTTATACCTCTATCCCTGCAGACAATTTCTAACATACATCTACAACTCAAATGCATAAAGATGACATTCATAACAAAACATCCTTTACACAAAAATTGATAAACAGGAAAAACTGATCCTTTCTATTAATGGTGGAATTTCCATTACAACATATGAGTCTAGACTACAACTGAGTCTCAACTCTCCCTCAACTATCTATCTCCTACACTTGATGCCTGCTACCTACTCTACTGAAAAAAATACAAGAGTTTATACAAGAGGGGCTCGACGAGCTTCCCTCCAAGCTAAGCTAGAGGTGTCTAATCACCTTTCAAACGAATGTCTAATGGGTGGATTACAATGATGGAAATCTGAGCTGAATCAGATACAAATCCCTCCTACCGTTAACCACTTAATGGGGACCTTATCTCCAGCTTGTGTGAAGGCACAATTTGGCTTTTCCAACCTGTCAACATTAATTGCCTTGATCACGCTTTAGATTTTCGAAGGAAAAATGAGAGGATGACACCTCTCCCTTCTTTGAATGCACACCACTTGTGCTAATCAGCTGGTGCATGCTGAGGTGGAGCGATGCTCCTACATCAACCCGACAAAGATTCAGAGATATTCATATATACAGAAATCCTTGCGTATGAAGTGTACCTCCTTTGTTTTGTTGCTTCTGATGATTTCACATATCTTCATAGGGTGTTTCCTATGCCCATGATGATTTATTCAAGACAAAATTCCCGAGGAAGGGAGTAGAGGCGAATCCAGACTGGTGCAAAAGATAAATCCCCTTTTTCCGGGCTAAAACGATCTGTCCAAAATCTAAGATACAACCCTGTAGATTTGTAAAAATATGGATTTTCAAATATTCGATCCTTGTCTTCAAGGTTGAAGAATATGACTATGAAGAAGCCTTTCAAGTTGAGCTGAAGTTCATATTCTCCTTTAGGGTTCCACCATGTTTTTATCTAGTGTGTGAGATCTCTTTCCGAGGGCCATAGCCCTAAAAATTTACCTATCAGGGCGTTCTCTTTCATAAACTACGTGTGCTCTCCAACCCTGGCAAAGTTAATCACATATCTTGGAGATTTGGTAGCTTGTGGGGTGCATTTCCTCAATTTCCATGTTCGATTTTCCAAATATTTGCTCGTCTTGTAGAATCTGTTCACGAAGATGTGGCGGTGGCTCAAATGGCAGTCGCCTGCAACTGGCTCCTACTGCTTCGTTTGCTACTACATTTCTGTAAGAGGGGGTTTGCACCCCCCCCTTTTGAATCCATATCGTGCGCTTAGTGGATCTTCCTCTTGGTTATTACTATTGGTTGTGGAAAAGCTCGTTCGAAGCTGCAGAGTGAAAATATTGCAGACATGCAAATCCTAGCTTCGACGCTCGTCCCATTCTTGACCCAGTTTCAAAGTTTAGATATGAAAATATGTAAGTAATCGTTGGGTTTGCATATTGTTGTATATGAAAGACATATTTCATATCAGTAGATAAAGTTATTATAAGGTTATGTAAGCCTTCAGGAAGGCTGAAATAAGTTAATAAATGGTATCAAAGAAATAATGGGAAAGATTTAAGAAGGTTGTGATAGACTTTGAATTTTAGTGACATATACCTAGAAGTGAGTCTGGGGTGCGTTACAATGCCTTTACCATGGCTTCTCTTCAAGTGTTTCTATAGGCTCTAGTTCTAATTCAACTTGAGTCTCTTCATTGGATGTGTCATTAGGTATTGTAATTTGTTTTCCTGCAATGACTTCTTCATGTGCCCCATTGGGCCCTTCTTGTTTAACAAGATAAATACCAGGGAATGTTGTTTTCTTTTTCTTTTACTATAGCTTCAAAACATTCTTTTTTCACATTAATATTAATTGTACCAACTGATACCATCCAAGGATATCCCAAAACAACATCCATATCATCCATATCTATAGCATGAAAATATGAACGCAACCCATATTTATCCATGGTAATCTTCAAATCTTTAAAAATTTGAACATTTCACCCCCAACATGTGTGCTTTGAATATTATTTTTGGGAACTTTTAATCTCTTAGGAAAATCAATGTTCATGAAATTATGCTTGAAACCGTGGTTAACATAAATAATGACCTTCTCTTGTTGAATACATCCACGAACCTGTAAAATGAATTTGTCACTTGGAAATAAATCCCTAGTGTTTTTCGTATCCTTATTCACAACATGAGACCACCTATCAAAAAAAATAAAATCACATTCTTCATCTAAAAAGAGCGTTCATCTTATCATGGTTAGGCAACTTCCACCGTATGGCTGCATCACTTCTTAAATTCATACCTACCCACAATTTCCATGTCTTTCCCCATAATTTTGTTTTGTTTATGTACTCTTCAATACTATGACCATCACCTTTTCATGTAAAATACATCTTGCTTTTGAAAACCCAAAAAAAGAACTAAGGTTTCAAAGAGAATCACTTAATTTGCAATGAGCTCCTTTATGTAGTTAGGGTTTGAGGCAACTAATGTAAAATGATCATAACTTTTACTGTACTTTTTAGATTGGATATTATAACAACAATTATGAAATTCCATAGCCACTATGGACCTACTGACACTAGTTTGACTGAAATTTGTGCACTCTATCAAAAAATATCCAATATACAAACCATGGAGCCATCACCGAAAACAAAAACAAACCTAAAAATAGTTGATTTTAAATTAGTGATAAATCCACTTTCCAAAATCTGTTTTGGACTATTTCTTTTTTTGAGCTTGTGTATTTTTCAAAAGAAAGTCGTAGCTACCACGATTTTCTTCGGTTTTTTTTATATGAAGTTTCAGAAATCAACCTGAATGTTGTCGTTCTCTTTTTTCCATAAAAAAATTGCAAAAAGAAAGAAAATAATTTCTCCCACTTTTTGCCCAAGAAAGAGATCTTATATCACTTGTAACTAACCTTGATAGATATAAGAGTGAATAAACCATAAAACTTCACAATTATGGTCTTAAAATTCAAATATATCAAAACATTCACCATGATCGACACAAGAATATCTAGAAGAACCCTTGTGGTAGGGTAACACCACCAAATACTCCTTATGGAAGGAATCACTCCACAAGCCACGCTTGCTACAAGACAATAAAATCCAACACATCTCCAATACAATGATACTCATGTGTATTTATACTTTCTCATGAGTATTCTTAGGAGTCTATGTCAACTACCCCTTATTGTTATATTATTTAATTTTAATTACCTAGTGGGTCTATTTATTACCCATCAACTACCAAGAGGGAATATTCCATAATTATGGCCACATTACATTCATTATCCCCGTAGATACCACCATAGGTACTCCATAGTATCCTCCCTAGGTGCATTACACACATGATATGTAAAGGAGGTTGCCCCCACAAACCGACATTGCTTATTCTTTCTATTCTTATGCTATCAGATTAATTGGACCATAACATTTCTATCAAAGTGGACAATCATTGGTTTAGGCTCTTCCAAATGAGTCATTATAGCATTTTCACTCTAATTTTATTTTGGAATGTTATATTGGCATGGGACTTTGGGGCTGGAAAGAAGAAATATCTAAGTATCTTAGGTCAAAATTTCAAATTTCACTGTTCTATAATTTTTACAGTACAAGTTGTATAACTTAGGTTTTTTTCTTAGTTCCAAAACCTTGCTTGAAATAGGTTCTACCAAAGAGATCACATCTAAATATGGAGAGGTATAGTTGAAGTAATACTTGTACCATTGGAAAGAGGACAAATATGGTATTTTGGGTTCAAATTTCACATCTTGAAGTACTACTAGTACAAAGTGATAGGCCATATAAGTTCACTCTCTTAAAATAGGGAAAAAACAAGTTTTAGTAATTCTACCATAAATTTCTCTGAGAAGGTCCAAATTGCAGGGAATCGATGGAAGCATTAAGAGGACATATTTGAATTTGAACAACAAAATATTAGAATTTGTGAATTTGTGACAAGTGCAAGGTTGGCGAGCAAACAAAACACCAAATGAAGGCTTTACAAGGTGTGTTAGCTTAAATTATCATTAATTTTTATTAGAATCTTAGTTTGCAATGATTAAAATGGGGTTAGAAGGAAAAATCAAAGGATAATTTCTAAATATCAATTTTGATACCTTTTGAGGCTAGTTTCCTAAAAAGGGACCATTATCATAGGGAGAAACGAAACTAAGGAGCAACAAAAGTGAAAGAACATTCCAAGAGAAATGATTGAATTCCTCATCAATTGGAAGAACCTACCAACAAGACCTCAAATTTGAAGGATGATTTCTTCATATAGAAGCATCTATAGTCAATCAAGCATCAAGGCCAATGTTTATTTGAAGGGGTGGGGCATGTTCAACCCATGGGCCATTGCATCATTATTGTTTTCATTATTGGTTGGCTCATAATCTTTAATTGTACCCTTTGTCTCCTATATATACCAAGGAGAGTGAGTTTTAGGGATTATCAAGAGTTATTTGTAAATAGAAACTCAAAGAGAGTTTCCCCCCTCGAAGTGTCATTATTCATTCTTTATATTTTTATGCTATTTGGGTTAATTGACCATAACAAACATGTTTGTAATCTAGGGGTTAGATCCAACACCAATTTTTACTTTCCTACATAATGTGCTTAGGAACACCTTTGTTAAAATCTACACAAATACATCTCCTTGTGCAACTTGAAAATACAAAATCACTAGTTTCTAAAGCCAATGAGATGAATGCATGTTAAGAAATAATTTTAGATGTTAAAGTCATTGGACTCAAATATTCTAAAGGGAGATTAGGTAATTTGATCCATAGTGGGACCATCTTTAAAGATTTTATATGGAGGTTGAAGCTAAGCTACCATGGTCTCATAAATAACTCAACACCATCCAAAAGCAAGGCCATTTATTGGCAACTTAAGCTCTATCCAACATGGAAACAAAATCCAAAATAGAAAGGCTTGCATGAGGATGGATAGCTACTATATTTTCTAGAAAGGACCCTAGATCACTTGTATTTACACATGCAACATGTAATGTCCCCATTTTGATCCCCTAATTAAATTTGTAATTAATTATGATTAAATGTTAGTTATGTTTCAGGATGGATATTTTAATTACCATGTTTTATTTTACGCCACTAGAAACATATTCCATGGCACTTCAAATATTTGTAAATATTCTTATTTTGGATATTAATAAAATAACCAAGGCTGACTGAGGCATTGGCACATAAAAAGGGGATATGACACCATAAGAGGGGAAAGGTGAGGGGTCCTAGGGTATTGATAAATAATCCCAAGTTTTCCCATGTGTCCAAACCTTACCTTGTTTCCTTCATCACCATGTGCCTTATTAAAAATCTACAAACCTCAACTACCAATCAATGAATGCATGTTGTGGTTGGTGGGGAAGTACACCTTCCATAATTATCAAAGCATGGGGGTTGAGTACAAAAGGAAGGAGTGTAAGAGCTCCATCCTCATAGGAATGCGAACCCTCTCAATTCCTATGCACACATTTTCTCATGCAAAGGAAAATTGACTAATAGAATGGTCATTCTTATCAGGAGGACAAATGAGAACTCAAGAGGCGAATTCTATGGGGGAATTCATTCATTTTCATTTAGGAGGATTGTACTCGCACGTGTGGCTGCAAAGGAGGTTGGTAGACATGTGATCTAGAGGGGGCATGCAACTCGCTATAGAGGCAATAATTGAGTCATTTGAACACCCATATGTGTGGCTAAATATGAAAATGAAGTGAATGGATGTGGCCATTCTAGACTTGTGTGCATAGTTGGTAGTCATACGAATGGATGCAAATATCCATGAAGGGGCATGCAGAGTAGAAGAGAGATGCATAGAGTATGTGCTGATCAAAGGAAAATAAATTTAGAACAAGGAAAAAGTGGATTCCTGGAGAGGAGGAAATATAGAGAGAGTGAATATATTGCCTGTGAAATAAGCCAGGAATGTTGTCATGTTGTGTGATGGAAAAACCATGGCTAGAATTCAAGAAAGAAACCATATTGTGGGATGGAACATCCATTAAAGGAAGCCATGAAAATATTGAGAAGGATCAAAAACCAAGATAAAGTGTTGTTGGAGTTATTGAACAGTAGCTAGACCCTTTGTGCACACACTGGAGAGCACTAGAGGGAGAGAGTTCTGAGGGATTTGTTGGGTTGTTATATTCTTTGTAGTGAAAATCTAGTTGAGTTCGATTGACTGACAGTCAAAGGTATAGGTGGTTCAAATGGGTAAAGTCGAAGTCAAAGGAATTGACAACGAGTCGAAGGTTGAGGTGGTTCGACCGGGTAAAGTCAAAGTTGAAGACATGAAAAACAAGTTGAAGGTCGAAGTGGTTCAACCAGGTAAAGTCGAAGTTGAAGACATCGACAACAAGTCAAACATGTCAATCGACAAGAGGTCGACATGAGGGTGTGTGGAAAATGAAAAGAGGTTGATAGGCGGGTGTGTGGCAACCGACTGAAGATTGAATGAAGGTCAATTGGTAATCCGACTTGGTAGTCGATTCTAACAGAATCCTGAATGTTGGTTTTCCTGGTTTGGGTTTCCAGGTTTAAATCTCTATGTATTGTGTGTTTGCTTTGTCATTTACTTTCTTGTTTAATTCTTTCTTCGTCCTTCATCTCTTCTACTAGGTTTAGTGTGGAAGTGTTCCTCCTTTCCTAACATGAGTGATGAGAAAAGAATGAAGTTCTTCTTATTTTGCGTGGGGTGGAAATTGTGGGTACGTAAATGGAAGTGATGTTCTAAGAAAGATTCAAAAGTAGCACCCTAGGTTAGTAGTCTTTTGTCCCGAGATAGAGTAATAGCCCTATAAATATCCTACTTCTCCCTAGTGGTACCATAGCCCAAATCAAGGGTGGTCTGTTGTAGAAATAATAAGTGCAACAAAGCCTATGGTTGGGTGGAACATTACTCTGCATCAATCAATTTTGGCATTCAACCTTCAAAATAGACAAGTTCTTCCTCTTACTATTTATTTGGATTATTAGGATTATTATGATGTACTATACTAGTGATTTATTTGTTGATTGTTATAGAATGAATGCTACAATGTTATTGTGTGATTGTAATGAATAACCAATGTTATATAATGTCAACGTATTGCTATAAAAGGGAATAGAAATCTATTACATTACTCCTATAATATGGAATTGTAATTGCTACATTTTGGAATTTTATGTTGCGTGAATCCATTCTTTGGTTATGGAATGTCATTAATGAATAAGACATCCATGCAGTTGTAGCTTGTCATAAATAAGTTGTGTAAGTCAACATGATGTTTGTAAGATGCCAATGATGAACTAAAGGTATAACTATGGCTTATAAAGCATGAATCCAATCCATATATTTGTAGCCTTTATCCCCTTAAAAGTATGAAACCATGTGTATGAGTAAGTGAATTATCTTGGGGGTCTAGGAGTTGTAGACACCCTTATCTTTTTAATGAGATTTATGTGGGGAGAGTTATTTTCAGAAATATTCAGAGAGACCACAATATTACCATTCGTTTGTCGATGTTTCAGATCCATATCAGGATCCATCTTCATGACATATTAAACAGTACATAGTACATTATTAGTATTAGTACATATCAAATAGTAAATTAAATATAACCTTAGTACATATTAAATTGTATTAATATAACTTTATTACTAAAATTTACATTATCAAAACCCTAAAAAACATTAATTCCATCTTTAGACTTTATGTCCTGAAGATGGATCTAAAATGTCGACAAACAAATGGTAATAATGTGGTCTCTTCGAATATTTCTGAAAATAACCCTTGTTAGGAAAGCAACTCTATTCTAGAGGAATCCTTAAAATGGTTATATGCTCGTCGGCAAAGCACATGGCTAAACTTAGTATAAACTACCCTTGAAATCCAATTTAATACCTTCTCAAAGAGTTTGCTTGAGAATGGATTGCACAGGAAAGACCTCTTGTAAGTTTTTCCCGAAAAATGTTTGATTTAGATAGGGATTTGAGAATAATACTTGGAAAAGGGATGATGTTGGAACCCTTGTATAATCTCATCAATGACTTCTTGAGAATGCAACAAACAAGTGGTATAAACCTCCAAAAATGAATGGAAAGGACTTGGATTTTATCTTCAATGAAACTTAAGGAAACACTTATAAAATTTATGAAAAAGACTTGTAAAATTTTGTGTATTGCATGAATAAAAAGTTGGTGTGATAAAACATGTATCACATGAATATAAAGTTGGTGTGATACAACATGTATCGCATGAAAATAATTTTAGTGCAATATGGCGTTTCTGGCGTTTATCACCCATAAACAATTTGAAGGGTGTGACGTATCACACCAAAAGTATTTTAAAATGTGATACACCACAAGAGAGAAAGTTTTGCTCCTTGCAAGAAACACTCTAGATTTAGAAACTTTTGAGAAAAACGAGAAAATTTTTGTGTGTCACACAGAACAAAATTTTGGTGTGAATGTATCACACCAAAATAATATTGGTGTGATATACCACAAGGATGCAATTTTGTTGCAACATGATAAAATGGAAATCTCACAAGGATAAGATTTTACGGAGACTGCAATACACCACAAAGTATTGAAGTTTCAAAGAGTTGTCATGATGACATAAAGTTTCAGGAAGTGTGACATATCACACTAAAACTAACTTTTAGTGTGATACAACACAAATTTTGGAAGTTTGTTTGGATGTGGTAAAGCACATTGAAAGAGAAATCCCTTGCGATACATCACATCCTCCAAATATTTTAATTGGTATGTGACATAGTGATGAGAGAAAGTATCGTATGCAAAGATAAAAAGGATGTGATACACTAAAGGAAAAGTTGGTTGAGCTGCAATACATGGTGTGTCACATAGGAAATGAAATATTGTGCACTACAATGTGTATCACACTGAAAATAAAAATGATTACCACAAGTTTCCTTAACATGCCAACTACACGTGCCATGCCACGTCAGCCAGGGGTGCCACCTAGGCACACTAATGCAAGAAAGAGAAATATTTTAAAACCTCAGAAGGCCATAACTTCTTTCTCTGAGCTTGAAATTAAACAAGAAGATAGTCATTGAAAATCTCTTGAGGAGAAAAATTGGCCTATGAGCTCATACTTGATATCAGAGCTATGTTCAAGAAAAGTGATTTAGTGGGAAAATGTGAAATTTCCATACACCCCAACTTCCTATTAGGAACAAAAATACTAACCAACATTAATGGAGCAACAAAGATTCAACAATCACACACACCAAATCAAACATTCTCATTATCAGGACAAACATTTATACATGTGCAAGAGTTATCACATGAAACAATCATCTCCTAAAAAAATTCAACAATATCTCCACAATTCACTCAACTAATATTATCTCACTCTCAAAATATACCTTTGAGATACAACAATATTAATAACAAATAGATCTAGAACAAATCAAATGAGCCACTAACCCAATATTTCTCCCTCATAATGATCATTTGGAAAGATTCCAAGATCTTCTCTAAATTTGAAGAACTTGCTCTTTAAGAGAGCCTTTGTGAATATATATGCAGCCTGCTCTTATGTACTGCAACAGATAATCTCGATCACACCTTGTTGAACCAAATCTCGAACAAAATGATATTACATACCAATGTGCTTGGTTTTCTTATGAAAAATCAAATACTTAGACATCTAAATAACATGTTGATTATCACAAACTAATTGTGTGGGTTGTTGTTGTTGTTCATGTATATCCTCCAAAATTCTTCTTAACCACGTTTCTTCACAAGTTGTTGTAGTTGTTTCTTTGTGATCTGCTTATTTCATGGAGAGAGAAACTAAAAGTTAGTTTTTAGTACTCCAAACAACTATTGTTAAACCCACACTAAATGTATATTGTAAAGTTGACTTTATTTCTTCCATGTAGCCTTCCCATTCTGAATCTTTATAGCCAATCAATCTGAATTCCTATGTAGATTTGTATATTAAACCATATCCAATTGTACCACATAAATACCTAAGCATTATTTTAGTTGCTTTCCAATGTCACTATAAGGAGAACACGTTCTTGTGGAGTCTTGTCGCAAGAGTTGGTTCTAGGCTGTAATAGAGCCAAGCCTTAACACATTTTAAATGAAATAAATTTTGTCACTCATACTTGACTTGGGTTGCATGCAAGTAAATTCTGAGATAACCTCGAACCACTTTTGATTGGAAACTTCCCCTTCCAACCCGAGAGGGATCTCTCGAAAATATGTCACGATAGGATATTCAATAAGCTTAACAGTGGGCAGATCTGTGGGTAACAAAAAGTTTTGGGTTTTTAGGGTTGGTGGGTTGGACCAGGAGGTAGTCCATTGGGAATGGAGTCAAATGATCAAGCAAATAATAAGAGTTTTTGGGCGATGGAAATCCATGGAACAGAGGCGAGGTAGAAGCTAATTATAGAGAGAAGGATTTATAAAAGTATGGCAGCAGAATCGAGAGAAAACATATCAAAATGTAAGGAGCACTTAGAAATGAGTGAATTCCAAGAATAAATCAGTGGAAAGAGATGGTTAGGACAGAGCATCTATCCAAGGATGAATTCTGAACCTTCAGATTTCTACAAGAAACAACCTATAACATGTCCTAAAATAGAGCATCTAACAAACAGATGAATTCCATTACAAACACAGTCACAAATCGGGAAGAAAATGGAAATAAAACC
Source organism: Picea engelmannii (assembly GCA_009831015.1). Classification (NCBI taxonomy): domain Eukaryota; kingdom Viridiplantae; phylum Streptophyta; class Pinopsida; order Pinales; family Pinaceae; genus Picea; species Picea engelmannii. Next base: position 57,673 of record ML799776.1, read on the forward strand.
AAGTGAAATGATGTGAGAACGAAGCAATAAGACATTCTCTGCAAACAAAATCACAAGAATCTCTGTTGTAGACTAAAAATGGCTATGCACTCTTTTATTTAAACATGAAAACAAATGCTATAGCCCAGAAGTACTACTCTTGTGTGTCTTTTTCCTCCTTTTTTCTGCCTCTATTTTACAAATACGCCTCATATATGTATTCAGGTCGAAATCCTCTCTAATCTAAAAGATAACAACAGTTACAACCAATTCTTGAAACTTTTTGCCATAGAAAATGGGCCAAACTACTGAAAACTGGAGCTGTGGTTACGGCTCTGTATCTCTTGAATTGCGACATTTGTGTATAAACTGAAAGAGGATTTTGTGCATCTGTTTATTCTAAGGAAAACCCTCTCTCAATTCCCTGAGATCTGTTTTCATTTGCCCCAAATCTGCATTTAACAAACATGTGTCAAAACAGGAAAATATGAAATCCGAAAAATTAGGGCTCGGAGATGGATTTGATTCTCCCAATATGTGACACCTGTAGGAAAACTGAGAGAGGCTAATGATCTATAATATGTTAGGCACAAAATCCTCCAACCGTTTCTCAAAATTCTACTCCATTTGCTCATAATCAACATTTGAAAATGATGACTCAACACAGTAAAAAATGCCACATTTCTGAAAACGAACCTCATCTTTCAGGGGACTTTTGACTGCCTTCCCAAGCTCCAAATTAAATTTTGAAGACACCAATGGAAATCTTAGGATTTTTAGATGTCGATCGACTATTCAAATGCGGAAAACGACCTCTCCACGATTGATAAAATTGTGTTTTTCTAAAGCAATTTTGCATATGACTGGAGTCTCGATTTCGATTTTTCGGGTTTCAGGGTTTTGGGTATCATGTCTTCAAGAGTTATGACATGCAAGGAATCCCAAATCATGATGGGATTAATTAGAGAATAACAATTTGTCTTCATCTCTTAATTAATCATGATTATCAATTAATCTTTAACCTTTCGTAGATTTAAGTGTCCGGACTTCGATAATGCTTGACGCGAGAAATCCTGAATCGCGAAATTGCAATGAGATTTATTAACGTTAATCTTTCTTAATATTTAATTAACCTAGATTATCCTTTAACACTTTAGTGAATTCAAGGATCTGGGTTGTAGTTATTAAAATATCTACGTCGACCAAAAATCTCGGACTCGTGAACTTTTTCTCCATGTGGCTTAATGCTCGGTGTATGCGGTTGTTCCATTGCCAATGCTTCCATTCATTCTCCTTGTGACTCAACGCTTGAACATATGGTACATTTCTTTGATTCTCACGTGAACCCTGTCTTTGGATTTTTCGTGAGTTGTCTTGTGACCGTTATACTGCTGTGGCATTTGGGGCTGATTTCGGCGTTATTTGACTGAAGATGACAGGTAGAGAACATTTAGTGATGCGTGTGACAGACAAATGGTCGTTTTCTCACATCTACACTTTCGGTAGTTAAAAACTATAATTTTTTTCTCTCCTAAGTTACCGAAAGCCAAAATTTCAATATTTGTTACAACACGGAGGTTCTTACGATATCTCCCCAAAAAATGTATACCTTCTTTGTTTATAGCGAAGGTTGTTAGCAGAGGCGGGCGGCCAGACGTTTTTGCGAAGGCTTTTTTATCAGTGCGCCTTTAATGTCAATACGCACTAATGTGTCAATGTTCAAAAGCACTACCATACTTTATAAGAAAAATTACACACATTGAATAAAGCGCACCGGTGTTGTTGAACATTACGGACCGGTTCTCCTCAATCTCATCAAGCACACCGCGATAGGGTAAATAAAAATAAAATTACCCAACCAATTTTCATTATTACAATGCACTCTATGCTTCCAAACTCTCAAGCAAGCATTGATGCTCATCGTCCTTCCAAATACTTCTTATTTCTGGTGCTCTACACTAACTTGGATAGCTCCATTGGCAAATTCCACACATTCCCAAATTTTGGAAATTACCACAAATTTCCATTTCCTCTCAACGATGAAACCATGCCTCCTCGGGACATAAGAGGCCAGGTAAATTTTTTATTACCTTCCTATTTGCATTTTCATCCAATTGAAATTTGACATTTTTTTCAATTTTTTTTTCTAATTCTGCGCGGTGCGCCTGAATGCTTTGGCTCACCCCGACATGGTGCGTACTATGTTAAATTTACAGTGAGAACCGCCACCAGTGTGTCTCATATATGTACGCACCAATGTCGTTCAATCAAGAGTACCATGATAAATTATACAAACAAAGTGGTGCATCCTTTGGAATGCCCCACAACCGACACATAATTAGCTTCAACCCACACCAATACATTTCACTTAATTAATCGTACCACTAACATAATGATTTATAAAATTTAACATAGCAATGCAACCAATTTAACCAAATGCACCAATGCGTACACGAACAACAAAGTGTTGATGGCCAAAAATGACCATAATTAACATGGAGGAGATCACCTGGTTAGGGTCCCAATTAGACCCTTATCCGTTGAAATGGTGAGTCTGACTGGTTCTATAGGTCTCCAATTACCCTTGTTCTAAGACTAGCCTAATCTAATGTTAATTTAATTTGGACTATTATATATATATATATATATATATATATATATATATATATATATATATATATACAATCTTCTATCTGCTAAGGTGTCATGTTACTTACTTTTATCGATAGATAGAAGAAAAGGAATTTCCTTCTTGCAGCTGCTTGAAGAAGGCAATTCCTTCTTTTCCGTTTGTTGATAAAAACACATATCGATATACATCAGTAGATAGAAGATCTTGTACATAGACAATTGTACATATATAAATTAACTTAGCTTAGATTAACCATAGGATAATCTTAGAACAAGAGTAACTAGAGACCCATTGAACCAGTCGGAATCACCATCCGAAATGGATAAGGGTATAATTGGGACCCTGACTGGGTGATCTCCCCAATGTTGATTATGGTCATTTTTGGCCATCAACATTTTTGGCACTAGAAGGAGGGCCACCGACGAGTGTGCATAATAATTTGATTCTTGTTTGAGCTATTGTTTTTAATTCTTTCATTTATTTTTAATGGCTCCTAAACTTCCTATTTGGAGTTGTACATCTGGTAAGCACCTTGTATCACTCCAACAAAGGTAGTAAAGTACTTGTCGAAGTTAAAATTTAATGGTGAGTCTAATTCCTCTGATTTTCATCATGTTCATCAATTTATTTTAAATTCTAATAATTTTTATATTAATGAAGGTATTATGTGCAAGATCTTTACTCTCACCTTTACTGGTCAGGCCAAAGACTCGTGTATGTCATTGCCAATTGCCTCTATTCATAGCTGGGACAAACTTGCTCAAATTTTCCTTAAAAAATTTCAAGACTATGACTATAATCAGTTTTGCCAAGAACTTGAAAATTTGTGCAGAATTGAGAGTAAGTCTTCTGGGAATTTTCTTCTTAGATTCAAATTGATTTGTTTTAAATTTCAATCGGATGATTTTCCTTCACAGTTTGAATTAATAGGTTGGTTTAGACATATTCTTTCACTTTTTTGTAATAATCATAATGAACCAGAAGGTATAAATTTTCATAGTGTATTTTCTACTATTGACGAACCAATTATTTCCTATGATATGGTTGATCCTATTGTAACAATCAATTCAAAAATTACTGAGGAACTATTTCAAGAAAACATAAATTCATCTCGTGAAATTATAACTCATCCTGAAAATATTTCAAATCCCAATACAATTTTTGTTTTCCAAAATAATGACAGTTGTTTCATTAGGAGTAATTTAACTAGTATTTCTGATATCATTATTAATGATGATGATGATGATTAACATCCACTAAGACCTAATTTCTCTATTGGACCTTAAGAGGGTAATTGATTACTTGTGATTCTTTAGAATTTTGTTTCTGTGATTGAAAAGCATTAAGAGCAACTTTCCAAGATCACCATACTTTTGTTGAATTAAGAGGTTAGGAAGGTTGGTAGTGTAATCAATATTTTGAAAATGAGATCTAATATGGTTATAGGCTGGACAATCTAAGAGAAAGTGCTTTTCATCTTCAACCTTCTCAGCCCCACATTTCACAATATCTAGATAATCATTTCAAGAAGGGAAATCTTTATCCAATCAAATTAATCCCTTACCTGAAAGTGATATTTCTGCTGAGGAAAATAATGGAGAAATGGTGTTAGAAACTCAAGAACAAGTCCCTAACGATAATGATCATTCTGAGAACAAAGAGACATTTAGTTTTATATGTTCCAACAACCATTTTTCACTATACCTTGATCTTTTTGTTGATAGAAAATTGGTTGATAATCAGTTAATAGTTCCTCTTCACATGGATGATTTTTTACAAAATAGAGGAATTGTCATAAGTCAAACAGATTATAGATCTTTCATGCACGATTCTTAGAGTAAGGAATCATTAATTGATCATTTTTTTGATAATTCTCATACATGTTCATCATCTTATGCCTCTGGTTCTGATTTAAAGGAAAATGGTCAAGATAGTGATTGTGAGATCATTTATAATAATGATTTTGAGATAAAAAAAATATCGAGGCACTTCACTCTCGGTTTATGGTTATGTCAGTTCCTCATATTTTCGATTCTCATAATCAATTTATATTTCAAGATGCAAGGTATCCTTTTATTGATCATACTACAATTGAACATCATCTTGATTCTTCCCATAATGATTTCATCTTTTAGGAAATAAACTCCATGCCTATCTATGATTTTGATGACATCGCTCAAGTTCCTATTTCCTATCATGATATCAAGTTCCTATTTCCTATCATGATTTTGGACATTTTACACAAGTAGATGCTAGTGTTAATTTTGATTACATTATTTCAGCTACTACTTGTGCAAAATAAATTCTTGTAAATAAATCTCAGCCATCTTGTAACATTATTGTACATAATACTAATATTTTCTTATCCACTCTTTCTTTAGACCTCTTCCAATATTCAATGGATATTCATCTTTATTTTTATGATCCATTAGAAATTTGGTTGGAGAGAATTTTTCAAGAGAGGATAAATAAATGTCTTTACATGAATTCATTAGTGTTAGATGTATATAAAGTGTTTACATATTTTTATGGAAAATAAATAGAAGCACAACATGCTCAATCAAGAAAGTTGACCAAAAAAACATGGACATGAGTAAGAGTGATGTGAATGAGAGCTGGTAAAATACCAATGTCACAGATGGAGGAATAAACGCATAGATACAAGTTCTATGGCGGTTTAGGGCTTGAACCCTCTCTGACAGTTTGGAAGTTTCCACGGACTATGCGGCTAGCATAGTTTTCGGTGTCTGGGCGACGCAGTTTGGACCATTTCCGGAACATGGAGTCGCCACAAGACAAAGGGAATCCCCTTTTCATCGGGAGATGTGGGGCACACCTCACCATCTCTGGCAACCTCGTCGGGTGGTGTTCTGGTTGGTGTCTGGCAGGCGACAGGTGGGTCAGGTGATTTTAATGGGATCAGGCTCCCATGGCAGGTGGATATAGATAGTTTTATTCCGCAAAGCAAGGAGGTGGGAGGATCGGGGATTTCAGTGCTGGACTGGTCAGGCCCGAATACCTCTTTGAAACAACAACTGCATTCTTCAGATGGTCCGGTATACTTCGAAGGTTGGGGTGGGAAACTTTCCTTTTACCCCGACCCAACAGAAGTTTTCGAGGGGATTTTAGGGTTTGTCATGGGGGAGCTATCCTTTTGGTATAGCGTTCCTCTCTTGGACCTACTAGAGATCCAATCTATTGAGAGACTGACCATGGCTTTAGAAGGTATCAACTCCACCCAAGTCTTTTCACCATCAGACTTTCTGGTGGAAGTCAAGCAAGAAGGGGTTGGGGGACTTGGGGTCGTAGATAGTGGGGTCAACTATACTATTCCTACTAATACAACCATCGAACCAAAGGAGGGCCTCCCCACTAGGTATTCACAAAAGGGGGAAAAATGACCAAAGATCAGACTAGCGCGGAAGGTCGACAAACAAAAGCTGTCAGGTGTGCTCGAGAAAGGATTCGTACTAAGTGACTTGTCTTTGGTGAGGACGTCGCCATGGATAGGGTCTTGGACCTCACATAAAAAGTAGTGGTGGGAAGGGTCAGGGGAAAAAAATTGGGTATGACTTTTCTTAAAGACTGGGTAACCAATTTCTCGCTACCAGAGATCTCCAAGATGCCTCACATTTGGCTCCTTACCAGAGGGTGGTTTGCCTTCATCTTATCCTCCTCGGACGATGTGGATTGGGTACTAAAGAAGGTATGGAGCTTTGCAAACACCCCCAACCTACTCAAATGTTAGACGCCAACTTTTGATGTGAAGCGAGAACGAACTGACGAGGAACCCATCTGGCTCAGTATCCCGGGCCTTCCGATGCAATTTTGGAATACACACTGTTTTGTGGCAATTGGAAACCTGTTGGGTAAATATCTTGAAGCTGATACGACATTTGAAGACACAGGTTACATGATAGTGGCTCACATTCTAGTCTAGATTAATCTACAGAAGGGTTTGTATCAAGAGATTACTATCGAATCGGCAGTCGGGACCTTTGTACAAACCTTGGACTATGAAGGAATCCCTTTTAGATGCCATAGATTCCATGTTTATGGGCATGGTGTTGAGAATTTATATCTTCCCTTCAAAGGCAAAGATTAGATTGCACAAGGCAAAAGCTCCTCCTCCTCTCCTCTGAGAAATAAATGGGAACATCAGTTGGAATCCAGGCATACTTAGGGAAAGAAGCAGCAACCACCTAAGGAAGTTCTCACAGCTGGATAGGGCTCGGATAAATGGAGCAATCAGGGAGTTAGGCCGGTTGTGCTCATGGCAGCTGGTCAGTTTTCCTCGTCTACTTTGGAAAACCTCCTCCGTCGCGAACAAGAAATATTGGGTATGTGAGCTTCAAAAGTTTCTACTTTTAATCCCTCTTCCTTTTTGTCTTTGGAGTTTTTAGATCTGGATGCGAACATTGTGGTTCCTACACTTTCGTCGGGTGGGAAGTCTCAACCTCTAGTCAGTCTAGCCTCTCTCCATTACCCCCTTTCCTCTTTAACGTCAGTTTTTTCACCCTTGCTAGTCACACCTTCCACAAACTCGGGGAGAGAGGAGGGTCAAAAGCCGATCGTGGATATGAACTCTATCTATCAACCTCCCTCACCAATTGGCAACGCTCCATATTTATCCACGAGCCCCCACTCTCCACCCTCCTTGGTAGCAACTCTTCATTCCACCCACCCTTCCACTCTTGCCACACCCTCTGCCTCAACAGACTCTTCTTCAGAAGACAATATAGTTTGTTACCATCTTAGGAGTAGATTGATGGTCAAGGAGGACCTCCTAGATTGTGGCTCTCAGTCAACGGATGGTCGGGGACTGGGGCCACTACCCTGATCTTTTTCGGTAGGTAAAGGAAGGGGACGAAAATCACATTTATACCTTCCACGAGATCAGGCCATAATTGACCTAGCTTCAGGCAGACAATCCTCAATTGAATGGGCACTTAAAGAAAAGCCCCCCCAGGAAGGAGTTACCTCATGAAAGTCCTTTCTTTCAACTGTCGGGGGTTGGTGAACCCGTCTAAAAAATCGTCCTTACGAAGTTTGGTCGAACAAAGCTCACCATATGTCATTCTCCTGCAAGAAACTTTAGGGGACATCGTATTAGTAGTTAAGACCTTGGAATCACTACTCCCAGGTTGGAGGTTTGCAACAGTGGACGCTAAAGGCCACTCGGGGGGTTTGGCCACAGGATGGAAGACAAGGAAATGCAAACTAGAAAATGTATGGGGTTTTGTCTCGAGGATCGATCTAACTATATTCTCCACAAACCTGGATCGCAACTTAACTATTATAAAGATTTGTGGACCTCACCAGGATAGACAAACTTTCTGTAACTCTTTAGCTGAGTGCAAGTGGATTAAGCATAAGTATTTTTTACTTGGTGGGGACCTCAATTTCTCACTAGGATCCTTGAAGGTTTGGGGACCTAGAGCTACACTGGATCCCTTAAACAATTTCTTTCTAAATTTCTTAGACCGGGTGGGGCTAGTGGACGTGGAACCCCAAAAAATTTCTTCCACCTGGTGCAACAGATGAGTTGGGTATGACCAGGTGGCCAAACGACTGGACAGATTCTTACTGACCGATGATCTTCTGGATTCTTATGAATTGGTTTGACAATGGGTTACTTTTGGGGGAGAATTAGATCATCTTCCGATTCTGTTCGAATTTAGGACTAAAAATAGTAGGGTGTCGAGCCCCTTCAAATTCTTTGAGGGATGGCTCTTGGATCCAACCTTTCATGATTTAGTAAGGCATTTATAGGTGAAAATACCAGAACAATCCCAGGCCCTAGCGCTGATACTTTTTGTTGAGAATCTCAAAAGACTAAAAAAAGCAACTAAAACATGGGCCAGAGAGAAGCAGTTAAAAGATGATCTGCAATTGAGGGTTATTGACTCTGAGATAGCAGAGATACAAGATGGGACATGCCAGGGTTTCTATATCGAGGAAGCAAAAGATCACCTTTTTGGTTTGGAAAAAAGGCACAGGGTCATCCTGGAAGAAAGAGAGGCACAATGGAGGTTAAAGAGTTGGCGTTGTGGCTAGCTTGGGGAGATTAAAACACAAAAAATTTCCAAGTTTTTTCCAAGGGATGGAAGATGGCCAACACCATTTGGAGTCTAAGGAATCAGAGGGGGGCTAAAGTAATAAATTATAATGAACTAGCCGATTTGGGCACCAATCATTTCAAGGCACTTTTTAAGGCTCACGAGGAGATGTCCATTGCTAAAATTATTAAGGTGGCCCAGCTTTTCCCCCGATTTGTAGAAGAGGATGAAGTTGGATCCTTAACGACCCATGTCACTGATAAAGAGATGATAGAAGTCTTGCATTCTTTTCAAAAAGGGAAGAGTCCTGGCCCAGATGGTTGGCCTATTGAATTCTATTTGGGGTGCTTTGACATTCTTGGATCTGATCGACTAAGGGTGATTGAAGAATCGAGGGTGAGCGATCATATTCACAATCCAATCAATGCTACTTTCATAATACTCATCCCAAAGACAGACAACCCATCCTCCTTTGAAGACTTCTGGCCTATCTCCTTATGCAATTGTCTATACAAGATTATCTCAAAGGTAATCAGTAGAAGGGTAAAGGTAATCCTCTCAAAACACATCTGCAGAGAACAATTTGGATTTATTGAAGGCAGACAGATACATGAGGCTATTAGAGTATCACAAGAAGAACTACACAACATTAAAATAAAAAGGCTAGAAGCAGCCGTGGTAAAAATAGATTTATCCAAATCTTTCAATCGGGTAAACTGCTTATACATCATAATGCTTTTGATTCAGTTGGGATTCAGACTAGTTTTTTTCAACTGGATAATGGCTTGTTTGAGATCGGTCTCCTTCTCCATTCTCATAAATGGCTCTACCACAACTTTTTTTCAAGCGGAAAGAGGGATATGACAGGGTTGCCCTCTTTCACCTTTACTCTTCCTCTTGTAGCCGAACGCCTTAGCCGCTACCTGGCTGAGGCAAATGTGGGTGGACTTTTCTTTGGTATAAAATCTCAAATGGGCTGACCATTACCGACCTACTCTTTGTGGACGATATACTAATTTTTTGTGATGGATCGAAGAGGGATGCAGACATTTTATCGGAGGGTCTCACACTTTTCAAAATTGCAACTGGTATGAGAATCAATGCACAAAAATCCAATATACTTTTCTCTCATATTAGGGATGAGTTCATTCAACATTATTTAGACCTTCGCCCCTTCCAAACACATACTTTGGAAGACGACCTCAAATAACTTGGCTTCCACTTAAAACCAAATGATTATCGAAAGAATGACTGGATGTGGCTTTTGGCAAAGCTAGAAAAAAGACTGCAAGTTTAGAGCAATAAATGGTTATCAAGGGCCGGGAGGTTAGTATTAATAAAGTTGGTTATGGAATCAATCCCTGTTTATTGGATGTCCCTCTCTTGGATCCCAAAAGGAATTCTAGAAAAAGGAAGAAGAATGTCTTTCTCTTATCTCTGGAGGGGGAAATTAGAAAACCGGGTGATGCCCTAGGTTCGATGGGAGAAAATTTCCAAGCCAAAAGCCTTGGGGGGATGGGGCTTAAAAAACATTTTTTGTTTTCAAAATCTTTAGTGGTAAAATCAGTGTGGAGACTGATCACAACAACAAGCCTATGGACCAAAGTTGTCCTCCTAAAGTATGTGGCCCCACTCACATTACTGAAATGAATCAGGAGCCCTGACACTCAAACAACAGGGATGTCAGTAATGTGGAAGGCAGTACAACGAGCCTTTTATGTAGTTGGTAATAATTTATCCTGGTAGGTAGGGTTTGCAAACTCACTTAAAATTGGGCGAGATCCCTGGGTAGGCTGCTTGAGAGAGCACATCCTCCCATTAGAACTTTGCTCAACCTTAGACCATGGGGGATCCTTTCACCTTGCTCGAGTCACCGACCCCCTCCACACAACAATGTGGCAACAAGGATGGAAAAAGGGAAGATCCTTGCGACTCGATGAGCCTCAAGCTATTCTTTGGGACCATTATATCAATGCACTTAGGAGAGCAACCATCTGTTTGACTGAGGGAGAGGATGAACTCATTTGGGAAGGCGATCTGAGTGGCTTATACACTCCAAAAGTAGGATATGCCCAACTAAGCATTGAACCACTACAACAAGTTGATAAGTGGTGGTGGAGGAAACTTTGGAAGCAGAAATGCCCAGCCAAAGGCAAAATTTTGGCATGGTCAATCCTAGAAAACAAAATCCCTACATGGGATATACTTCAGAAGAGACAATTCCATGGCCCGAGCTGCTGTTCACTCTACAGAGTGCAGGAAGAAATGGCAGATCATTTGTTTATGCGTTGTCCCTTTACCTCATAAGTCTGGGTGGAAGCTTCCAAATTAAACACTGACATTGGTCGTTGGCAAGGATCTTCCTTCGAAGAAGCTTTAAAAGACTGGTTGAAGCTGACAACTCCAAAACACTTAAAATCCTTGCCCATCCTTGTTGCCTGGGGAATATGGATAGCTAGAAACACTACACTCTTCAGGGATGAACCACAGTCACCTCTGTGGGTGGCCGCAAATTTCTCAAGTATACTTGATCATCTCAATCAGAGAGAGAGGCTGGGACAGGGCACAATCCGAGATTCTATGGAGGATCAGATTGACAAAGGAAGGCCATGGGCCTATTTTGATGGAGCGGTCTCAGAGGATCAATTACACTGTGGGGGGGGGAGGCTACATTTATCTAACATAACAACATTATTTCCTCCTCAGAGCCGGGTTGGGGCTCGACACAAACAATTACGTTGAAATCCTGGCCTTAAAATTACTACTCCTTTTTGCAGCAGAAAAAGGCATTCCCACTCTACAAGTCTTTGGGGACTCCTTAATTATCATCAATTGGGCAAACCTTGCACAACATTACCATATGACTAGACTTATACCTTACCTTGCAAAATTTTTGAGGATCATCTCCACTTTTAATACTATCTCTCTCTCACATATTTAGAGGGAAAGGAACACCCTGGCTGATCGGTTATCCAAAGAAGCCACGCAGCTAGATTTTGGAAGATGGCACATCACATAACACACAACAAAAAATAGTTTTGAATATCAGAGGCCCTTTCAGGAAGGACAAACATAAATAAATGCACCTTTAATTTCTTTTATGGAACTCTAAACAGGAACACAATTGTAAAATTGAAAAATATTCTTGCTACTTTTGGTACCTATGTATATGACTGGAAAGTATATGGGTGGATGCCCACTTTCACCTCGGTATATGAATGACATATTTTGTAATGAATAAACATACAGAAATATAAGAGACATTGCACAAACAATATATATTTTTGGCTATCTCCAATAACAAATATATATCCGCGAATGTAATTTTATACCTTTTAATAAAATTACAATTTTTTTCCGTGGAAAAAAATAAAATAAAATAATATATATAT
>ML799776.1:69832-144953 GCA_009831015.1 Picea engelmannii
AAGTGTTTAAATTTTCTTCTGATAATTTAGTATTATTTTCACCATTGTTACTAATGTTTTATGTGTACATATGTACAGGTTTAAAGGAGTTTGAATGACTCTAATGGAAATTTGACTATATGTAGTCATATTTCTTCCATAAAGTTAGAGTAGGAGTAGCTTAGTTTAGATTATATTTACATTACTTTAAGTTTAGTTTCAATAAACCAATGATCTTGGGCGTACATGAAATTCATTAAATCTGCAACTTCTTCATGCTTTAATTTTTATCATAGGAAGAAGTTACATCTTCAAGGTAAGTCTCATACGCTTATTTTCATCCTTTACTTTTTCTTTGTGATTTTAGTTGCAATCTTGTTTTATTATTGGTTGATTTAAGCTCTGTTTTGCAGGCCTTTAGGAACTTTCTAGCACCCATGTTGAATTGGAATTCACTCTCCTCACTTCACCTGCTAGGAAAACAGTGACAATGCTGATCAAATTGCAAATAAGCTAAATCAAGGATTTTTTGAACCTCTATTTTTCTTTAATTCAATCTGATTTAACTTCATCTTTTAATCATCATTGTTTCTTAGATGTTTAGATTTTAGTTTGAAAAATAAAAATCCCAATTAGCTTCAACTTGACAAGTCATAAAAATCTCAACTAAAGTCAAACAAATATGCTTCCTTACATGCACTCTTTTGTTTGAGATGTGTTGTCATAATTTGTTTGGTTGGGATTTTTTTTTTCTTTATCTTTTCTTTTATAGTGTGCATTTTCTTTCTTTGTTTCCAATGATTGAATTTTTTTGTTTTGTTTTGTTTTTTTATTAGATTTTATGATATGGGGGAATCCTTCATACGTAATATCTATTTCTTTACATGGGGAAATATTTTTTCTATCTTTTAATAAGATTTAATTTATTTAAAGGTCATCAATACTAAGTTTTCACTTTTCTTGTACATTAATCGTTATCCATGGGAAACATTATGATATGTTTCAAGTATTATAAGTTTACCTTTATAAAGGAAAGAATTTTCTACATTCTTTACTTTGAATCCCTCCCACCCCCTCCACATATAAAATGCTCTACTTTGGTAGATAAATAGAAAATAGTGAGGTCAAATTCAATCGGTATCACATCCAATACTTCAAGCTAAAAAAAAGCCTCTTGTACCACCCCGCTCTCTTCACCCAATTGCTAAAAGCAATTCTTCAAATAATGTTTATCAAAAGGGTGTCATAAGAGAGTTCAAAGCATATTTGTGTGGGAAATGTATGTAAACCCGCCAAGGTACTGAACAGGCTTGCTGGCAGTGGGTATACATACATGGTACCAAGACAACTTCGTCGGGGTATTGAACAAGACTGCTGGCAGCGAAGCAATGCCAGGAAGAGAGGTGATTTTATCAGTGATGCATACTAATCTTTAATAACCTCCTAGCTATTTTTACTATCCAAAAGTGGTGATGTAATTAAAATTTAATGAATATTCCTTTTACTTGGATTCATTGTCTTGGAATTAGGCATTCAAATCCTTTCATCTTAAAAAAATTTATTTTACTTTGACTCTGTCTTATGTGGGATCTTTGGGAATGGTATAGTGTGCAAGAAATTTTTGAAAGCTTTCATTTTGATCTTTGATAAATTTAGTCCTATCATCCTAATCAGAGATAACTGCTTCGTCCCCATGTGTCGCAGATAACAACCCTCCCAATTTTGTATTTATTGTCAATAAGAATAATTTGGGACCCCTTTATTTTTTAAAAGCCTTTCTGAGTTTGGTTTAATTTTTGTAAATATGTTTGTGATTTTGATTTCAAACTGAACATTAATGTGTTTGATATGTTTACAACTGAGGGCGATTGCATGTTTTGACCCATATCTTTATGGATTGTGCATTTGGTCTTTTTGAATTTCATGAATTCAAACGTCAAAAGTCAATTTCGAAATTTTTCCCTATGGCACATCAATGCATGTCGATTTCATTGTTTTCAGGTTGTTTCGATTATGATCTTGATCATAGAGTAAAGCTCCATATTTTTTGTATCAATTATCTCTAATGTTCTTGATCTCATTGCTTATATACATGTTCATGATAATGTTTTTACTTGAGCTACACAATTTGATAGGCTATGAGATCATTATTTTCTCATCCTAAGTCTTATTAGTCCCTGTCGTAGGCATAAAGGGACTATAGCGATCGATAATTCATTGACTTCGTATTAGTTTGTCCTTTGCCAATAAATATTTGCATAATATATATTGTTGGAGCCAGGGAACTAAAAACATTGATTTTTATATAATAAAAAGTACCATATATGTAATGATCTGATTGGATAACAGATTGGAGGTCTTATTGTTGGCTTTGCTATTCCCAATGTGTTATATGTTAGCATATCCAAACTTTTTGATTGTCTACAGTCTTTTTGAATCATATATTTTTCTTATGCATTGCTTGAAGGTGGAATAATGCTAGCATTAGTTCGAATGTTTGTCTTAGCATTTTCTGCTAGCTAAATTTATCCCAATGTTTGATATGCTAGTTTTTTTTATTTGTACTAATCATATTGAAATGTTTAAATATCCAAGCCTTATAGTGATCGATAATTCCAAAGTTTATAACCTTATATTGTGATTTATTTTTTTATTTGTGCTACTATTATTAGTCCCCGTCGCATGTATTTTTATTGAAATGTATTGACACTTTTTTGAGGTGGTTGAATAGGCCTGACAGCGTAAATGTTTACATGACACGAAGTCCTCCAACAGGCTTGACAACTTAAATGCTTGCATATTGTGAGGCCCTTAGACAACCTGACAACCTTAAATGCTTATCTAAATACGCTTCTCGGAGTACATTTTTCCTCGAAATTTTCCATACAATGTTGCAGTGATTTTGGACAATATTGTTGTCCACCGCCAGTTGAATAGGCATTTTATGTTTCATCCTTCTTCTAGCCTTGCAATGCAATTCCGTCATCGTTGAAGCTACATACACTGTTTACTGGTTCGGTGAGTGCTTCTTCTTCGTTGGTTCGTAAGTTGCTGCTTGTTGTTGTTGTTGTTGTTGTTTGGTTCACAATTCGACCTGTGCTTCTGTCTTTCATCATTTCAGAGTAAGTTTCCATGCCATAGTTTCATTTTCTATTCCTTATTTGTTGTTCAGTGTTTGTAGTTTGCAAGTAAGAATGTTTGCTTATTTCTATTGGCATGCTCGTCATATGTTTCTGGTTCCTTTTGTGCTTCGGCTACAGTTTCGTAATCATTGGAGATACATATGTTGTTTACTGGTTCGGTGGTTGTTGCTTGTTCACTGGTTCGTTGGTTCGTCGGTTGTTGGTTGTGTTTGGTTGGCTCAAGTTTACAATTTGGGGCCTTGGGGCTGCAGTTGGGCCTGTTCATGCTTTCTCGCTGGTTTGGTGCTTATTGTTTTCTTTTGTTTGCTTCGACTTTGTAGGGTTGGGGTCATGTGATAACAGTTGGAGTTGTTTTTTTTTTGTATTATTATTATTTGTTGGTCACTTTGTGGTGTTCAGCCCCTGCACCCACGAGTGGACATGCAGTTGTGTCATTTTCCATGTTTGGCGAGGTCGATATCTGTTCTGCTGTGAGATTTTTCTGGTGCTTCAGTGTTGACACGATAGAAAATAGTTGCATGAAATATAGTTCAAGAAGTACATGTGAAATTGCAATATCCGTTGTTTTTTTGTTAAAATAAAGCATATGCAAGTCGCATTTATAAACCACATATGGTGAAATGTGCCGATATGACAATACATGTTCTTTATCCTCTACATAGACTGGTGTGCCCACGATACAATTTGTCTTGTACTTGAGATATTATATGTACAACAAATATTCTGCAAAATTATATTTCCATGTCTGGAAGCATATCTGGGTAGTTTGCCACGGAAAACCAAAATCTTGTATCGTGGGCACAAGAATCTATGTAGAGGATAAATAACATGTATTTCCATGGGTGGAAGCATATATGGATACTTTGCGATGGAAAACCAAAAATCGTTTAGCTACGGCCATGCAATTTCGTAATATTTTGTGGCTTGTAATATATTTTGGGCAGGGAAAAAAATTACATATTTACAGCTATGGATGGAGAAGCGCAAAGGTTCATGTTTCTGCCTATCTTTTATACTATTCGTTGAGTCTCTTTTACTATATGTACATATTATTTGTTCTCCAGTGCATACCAACTTCCATTAATGTTCATTGTATTTTGTGCATTCCCCCATTCAAACAAACAAAATAGCTGGAGAAAACGACAGAGTGTTGACTGCACCAGTTGAAGAGGAGATAGAAAGGTACATGCTTGTACTGTTATTTCATATTGCGTTGTTTTGCATTTCATTTATTGTCTGTATATTTGTTCACCTAGTTTATTGTATGTGGATGTTGCGTACCTTCCTACATCATAACTTATCTTC
The DNA here is from genome assembly GCA_009831015.1 of Picea engelmannii. NCBI lineage: Eukaryota > Viridiplantae > Streptophyta > Pinopsida > Pinales > Pinaceae > Picea > Picea engelmannii. The sequence goes on from ML799776.1 coordinate 74,260, forward strand.
ATTACATGTCTTTCTGCATACTAACCTCCTTCATGTCTGTTGTATTTTTCCTGCATTGCTACATTTAAACAAACAGAATGGCTAGAGAGGACGATGCACTCTTTGGTGGGAATGTAGATGAGGAGTTACAGAGGTGGATACCTGTACTCTTATTTCATATTCCAGTGTTCAATATTTCATTTACTGTCTGTATATTTGTTGTGCTTGTTCTGCTGCTTTGCACCTTTTTTTTTTCCTTAGTTCTTTTTTTCCTTCAAATATATATTTTTTGGGTTTACATGTATGTATATACTACGTATATTTCTGTGTATTTTCATGTGAATCACATTCTGTTTACTGTTACATTGGAATAAATAGAATTGTTTCTCTTTCGTTTACATGTCTATCTTCATACTAACTTGCCTTCATGTCCATTGTATATTCGACGTTGTTACCTTGGAAGAAACGGGTTGGTTGGACAAGAAGATGAATTGTTATGTGCAACAACAGAGGGTTCTGTGGTACAATATTTGAAAGGTATACCAATTGTGCTGGTAAATTAAATATACAAACTGGGTGAGGGCATATAATATTAGACTAGAAAACGATGACTTGGAAGCAATGGGCCTTTCTGCCCTCCCCATTTATGCTTGTTTCCATTTTCTATTATCCCTTTTGTTTTATAATTGCTCTGCTTAGTGGTCTTTTGAAAATGCCTTGGTGCACTAGTTGGCGGACTAACGGTTTCACATTTATGGTCACGCTTCTACCTTATTCCATACTTACCCACTTTGTCGATTGCGGGTGCCAGGCTGGTGGTTCAAGATTTCTCCCTTGGTTTCCGAGGGTCCGCGATATACAGATTGGCCGTCGTGCCCCACCCTAATGCCCTGTTTACTGTTACACATTTTTCCAGTCAAAAAATTAGAGGCGTACAATTTGACGCTTGGGTCCTCATGTTTCCTGAGTATATTCCTTGACACCCTATTATGTATTCCACCTCCTTCCACCCTGCATGTGACATTAAGCATTGTTATGGACAATATACAATGCATATGCTTGTTTAGTCATTCTGATGTTCATCTACACATGCTTGCATCAGAAAAAGTTGGACTGGTGACATGGCCATGAGCAATCAGTCATCCCAGACATCAATAGACCAACAAGGCCAAAGGTAAAGATGCATATATTTTGTTCCTAGTATGTTTACCAAACAAATATCCTCATCTAGTTATTCATCTATGGCATGGTCAATATGTTGATGTCATTTGCAATACATGGTTTGAAGTTCACAAAAAGTATCAACAAGTACAAGCGAGACACCGAACATAGCGTAGGTTCCGCAGACTAAGAGGTGTGGTTGCAAAACTTCGGCTCCATAGTTAATTGAAGCTATGCGTCTACTTGTAGATTTATGCCAATGAAAAAGAAATACAAAAAAAAAAATGCACACTGCCATTCACTTTAGTTTTCTTGTTCAAAAATTTTCACCATGTCTAGAGTTGTAACACCCAAAGTATTATCAATAGAGGGCTTGAACAACCGTCGAACTAGACAAGTGTTCCTCGGGGACATAATGGTCGTCTATAACACCTACTTGGACAAGGCAAACAAAACTAGATCCATTATGTGTGCTGACATGATAGACAAGGAGGCCATGATGACAGTCACACTGACTATTCCTACGCAACTTGTCCAGAAACATGCAGAAAAGATATCGCCTACGATGATACGATTGATTGTCTGCGATGTGGTTAAAAATGTCCATATATATATGGAAATTTCCTCAATGCTGCCATCCGAACCGTGGGCAACACAACCGTGCATTGTACAATTAGGCAGCCTCTGTTGCAAGATGTGCTTCCTAGGTTGGTCGAATTGTCATATGAAGCATACCTACAGAAAAAGGAAAGCAATGTGTACATGTCGCGCGACTTTTAGATACACATCAAATTTAGCTTAAATGAGGACAATGCAATATTGCATATCGACTGAAGAAAGATAAGAACATGTGTCTCTGTTATATTTCTTCAACACCCAGATGAATGTTCGTCTGACTCAAGTACTTGAGATTGCATGCGCATAAGATTGTTCGGTCCAAAAATGGGAAGCATGGCACCAAACCCCATATATCCCATGGGCTCGATTATTTTCTCATGGGAACATATACCAGATGTAAGAGAAAACCATTGCCGCGACATCTTTTCTTTGTATATCAAATTGTTTGATGCAAAGGTAGATCCCTGATGCTCTATGGAACCTTGTGGGAACTTGCTTGCGACCTATTTGGAGTTTAGTTGGTTCTTGGTTGTATGTTTCGTCTAACAATTTGTATATTGCAGAACTCTGATTGTTGTTTGGAGGACACAAAACAATAGAATTGCAATTTTTTAGCTGGCAAGCACGCCTGTCAATTTGTATGGCGTTGTGACGCAAATGTAGTATGTGGCTTGTTTTAGCACTTTCCCTTGATCGGTGAACTTGATAAAATTAATCTCCTGGAATAATTTGAAATAAACGAATATATATTGTGCGAAGTTCAATTGTGCTATCATATCAACAAGAGGCCTTTAAAATTCAAATTGGTCATTGTTATGCTTGCGGTGATAGAATTTTAAAAAGCTTTGTTTTGTTTAATTCATTTTTTTTTAAACAAGAGATTTAACATCCTTTGATAATTTTATGTAATTAAATTGTACAATATCAATATTTAATATTAATAATTTAGTATTTGAAAATAATGTTTTTATATAATGTTAGATAGTTGATAGGGATGACCATCCATAAACAATCGTAATCTTGAGCTCGCCAGTCCTGGAGTTCGTCTTTCAATTTGTATATCGCGGAACTCCGAGTGTTGTTTGGAGGATATAGAACAATAGAAGTGCAATGTTGAGCCAACCAACCCACAAGTCCGCCTATCAATTTGTATATTGCAGAACTCTGGGTGCTATTTGTAAGGCACAGAACAATAGAGGCCCAATTTTGATCCCGCCAGCTCGAGAACCTGCGATCCAAAAAGTGGCTAAGTATGGAATGAGGGATCCGTACATGCTCTATAAAATCTCATGCCCATACTTTATAAAAATACCTATTTAGTATGTATTACTCGTTTCTCGAAAAAATTCTAGGTGCGGAAGTTGGCGGATACACGTGTTCAGATTTCCACTTAATTTTATATCACCAGCCCGACCGACCGATTCCCCGTTTCATATTGTACAAACTTTTTGGATCGCGAGTTTCCGAATACACGAGTTTTTCTTTTAAATAAGATATTTAACATCCTTTAATAATTTTATGTAATTAAATTGTACAATATCAATATTTAATATTAATAATTTAGTATCGAAAATAATGTTTTTAGATAATGTTAGATAGTTGATAGGGATCACCATTCATAAACAATCACAATCTTGAGCCCACTAGCCCTGGAGTTCGCCTGTCAATTTGTATATCGTGGAACTCTGAGTGTTGTTTGGAGGACACGAAACAATAGAAGTGCAATGTTAAGCCAACCAGCCCGCAAGTCCACCTGTCAATTTGTATATCGCAAAACTCTGGGTGCTATTTGTAGGACAGGGAGCAATAGAGGCCCAATTTTGAGCCCGCCAGCCCGAGAACCCGCGATCCAAAAAATGGCTAAGTATGGAATGTGGGATCCGTACATGCTCCATAAAATCTCATGTCCATACTTTATAAAAGTACATATTTAGTATGTATTACTTGTTTTTCAAAAAATTTCTAGGTGTGGAAGTTGGCGGATTTATGTCTTCAGATTTTTGTATATCGCGGAACTCTAGGTGCTATTTGTAGGACACAGAACAATAGAAGTGCAATGTTGAGCCAACCAGCCGCAAGTCCGCCTGTCAATTTGTATATTGCGGAACTCTGGGTGCTATTTGTAGGACAGGGAGCAATAGAGGCCCAATTTTGAGCCCGCCAACCCGAAAACCCACGATCCAAAAAATGGCTAATTATGGAATGCGGGATCCGTACATGCTCTATAAAATCTCATGTCCATACTTTATAAAAGTACATATTTAGTATGTATTTTTCGTTTTTCAGAAAATTTCTAGGTGTGGAAGTTGGCGAATTCATGTCTTCATATTTTTGTATATCGCAGAACTCTAGGTGCTATTTGTAAGACACAAAACAATAGAGGCCCAATTTTGAGCCTGCTAGCTCGAGAACCCGCGATCCAAAAAGTGGCTAAGTATGGACCGAGGGATCCGTACATGCTCTATAAAATCTCATGTCCATACTTTATAAAAGTACATATTTAGTATATATTACTCGTTTCTGGGAAAAATTTTAGGTGCGGAAGTTGGCGGATACACGTGTTCAAATTTCCACTTACTTTTATATCACCAGCCCGACCGACTGCTTCCCCATTTCATATTGTACAAACTTTTTGAAACGCAGTTTCCGAATACATGGGTTTTTCTTTTATATAAGATATTTAACATCCTTTAATAATTTTGTGTAATTAAATTGTACAATATCAATATTTAATATTAATACTTTAGAATTGAAAATAATGTTTTTAGATAATGTTAAATAGTCGATAAGGATCACCATCCGTAAACAATCGCAATCTTGAGCCCGCCAGCCCTGAAGTTCGTTTGTCAATTTGTATATCGCGGAAGTTCGAGTGTTGTTTGGACGACACGGAACAATAGAAGTGCAATGTTGAGCCAGCCAACCCGCAAGTCCACCTGTCAATTTGTATATTGCAGAACTCTGGGTGCTATTTGTAGGACACAAAAAAATGGAGGCCCAATTTTGAGCCCGCCAGTCCGAGAACCCATGATCCAAAAAGTGGCTAAGTATGGAATGCAGGATCCGTACATGCTCTATAAAATCTTGTGTCCATACTTTATACAAGTACATATTTAGTATGTATTACTCATTTTTCAGAAAATTTCTAGGTGCGGAAGTTGGCGGATTCACGTCTTCAGATTTCACTTACTTTTATATCACCAGCCCGATCGACCGCTTCCTCGTTTCATATTGTAAGAAATGAATATAAACTATGCGAAGTCCAATTGTGCTATCATATCAACACGAGGCCCTTAAAATTAAAATTGGTCGTTGTTATGCTTGCAGTGATATAATTTAAAGAAGCTTTCTTTTGTTTCCTTCATTTTTTTTAAATAAGAGATTTAACATCCTTTAATAATTTTATGTAATTAAATTGTACAATATCAATATTTAATATTAATAATTTAGTATTTGAAAATAATGTTTTTAGATAATGTTAGATAGTTGATAGGGATGACCATCTGTAAACAATCACAATCTTGAGCGCGCCAGTCCTGTAGTCCGTCTGTCAATTTGTATATCGTGGAACTCTGAGTGTTGTTTGGAGGACACAAAACAATATAAGTGCATTGTTGAGCCAGCCAACCCGCAAGTCCGCTTGTCAATTTGTATATCGTGGAACTCTGGGTGTTATTTGTAGGACACAGAACAATAGAGACCCAATTTTGAGCCCACCAGCCCGAGAACCCGCCATCCAAAAAGTGGCTAAGTATGGAATGAGGGATCCATACATGTTCTATAAAATCTCATGTCCATACTTTAAAAAAGTACATATTTAGTATGTATTACTCATTTCTCGGAAAATTTCTAGGTGTGGAAGTTGGCGGATACACGTGTTCAGATTTCCACTTACTTTTATATCACCAGCCCAACCAACCGCTTCCTCGTTTCATATTGTACAAACTTTTTGGATCGCGAGTTTCCGAATACCCCAGTTTTTGTTTTATATAATATATTTAACATCCTTTAATAATTTTATGTAATTAAATTGTACAATATCAATATTTAATATTAAAAATTTAGTATTGAAAATAATGTTTTTTAGATAATGTTTTTTTAGATAATGTTAGATAGTCGTGGAGTCTGTCTGTCAATTGGTATATTGCGGAAATTCGAGTGTTGTTTGGAGGACACAGAACAATAGAAGTGCAATGTTGAGTCAGCCAACCTGCAAATCTGCCTGTCAATTTGTATATCGCGGAACTCAGGGTGCTATTTGTAGGACACAAAACAATAGAGGCCCAATTTTATGCCCGCCAACCCGAGAACCCGTGATCCAAAAAGTGGCTAAGTATGGAATGTGGGATACGTACATGATCTATAAAATCTCATGTCCATACTTTATAGAAGTACATATTTAGTATATATCACTCGTTTTTGGAAAAATTCCTAGGTGCAGAAGTTGGCGGATTTAGGTCTTCAGATTTCACTTACTTTTATATCACCAGCCCGACCGACCACTTCCCCGTTTCATATTGTACAAAATTTTTGGCTCACAATTTTCCGAATAGGTGAGTTACTGGATATGCGGGTTCAATATTGTGTTTCCATTGTTCCGTCGCCTGCAAACAACACCCTGCGTTTCCATTGTTTCGTCACCTGCAACTAACACCCTAACTTCCGTGATCTACAAATTAGCAAACAAATTGAAATAAAAAGAACATATACTATGCGAAGTCTAATGGAACAATCATATGAATGAGAGGACATTAAAATTCAAAATCATCGTTGTTATACTTGCGGTGAAGCTAAGAGTAGAAGAACTTTACTTAAACATCCAAAAATCGTTTTTCTTGTAACTTTTCGACGCTTCTCTTATATAAACAGATCCTGGAAACTATAAACATCTCTCGTTGTATCCATTCCTTGATTGAAGAGCCTGTTAACATGTTTAATGCACTCCATAGTTACTATTAAGACCATCAATGGTGCGTTCTTACAACAATTCCCGCTTCCGAAAATTGCCATCCGCTTTCTCTTTTGCCCTTTGCTTTTCCTTTCTTTACTTACTTGTTTTTCGGAAAATGTCTAGGTGCGGGATTTGGCAGATTCATGTATTCAGATCTCCATTGTTACTTTTATATCACCATCTCGGTCGACCGCTTCCCCGTTTCATATTGAACAAACTTTTTGAATCATGGGTTCCCGCATAGGTGGGTTCAACATTTCATTTCCATTGTTCCGTCGCTTGCAAATAGCATTCGAACTTCCACGATTTACAAATTAGAAAAAAAACTCTCTTTCATCTTGTATGCTTTTGCTTTATGTTTACTTAGTCCTTTTTTCGAATGTTTCATGCTTTTATATACAACACCCGAAGTTCAACAATATACAAATTTCCCTCTTGACATTGCGCTTCCATTGTTCCCCTATGCACAAACAACACCCAAAATTCTGCGATATACAAATTGACGACCGATATCTGTCATTGAGATGCAATATGACCATCGCCCCCTCATGTCTCCTGGGTATATCTTCTGACCCTTTTTTTTTGTAACCCGCCCGACCGCTTTCCATGTTTGAGCAGTTCTTGGAATCTATTTCGCGAGTTGGTGGGTGGATGAAATATACAATTCTTGGTCTCTCTTCACCATCACCGCTACCTTCGTACTTATTTCCAGATATGAAATTATTAAGCTTTAATGCTAGTAGTTCATCCTGCAGGAACCGTTAAGATTTTCATTAATGTCTGGAAGGCCGGAGAAGATTTGTCATTACTATGAATTAAACCAAGATTTGTGGAGAAGAGTGTTATCCTTTCCAAGTATTCATTTCAAACATGATGCAATCTGTTTCGTGCGCTGGCTGGTTGGCGCCTTTAAGAAATCTCTAATTCTTAATCGCTCTTCATCGTCACCGCTACGTTCACACTTTTTTCTAAATATGAAATTAGTGAGCTTTAATGGTAACAACCCATTATGGACGAACCTTGAAAAGTGCCATTGATCAACGAAAGGCTCGAGGATATCTTCCATTGACACGCATTAAACCATGATTTGCGTAGGGTTATATTATCCCTTCCAAATTTTCATTTCAAACAACGTCTGGAGCAAACATAAATTCTCATTAACTTGTGGGAGAAGTTATGTCCATATACAGTAAACACATTCGGGCATGATGACCAGAGGTTCTAGTATTCCATGACATATTCTTACTACTCATCTCCCTCTGCCCAGAAGAAAAAAAGGAGATGGTCCCTTGGTACACCGAGAGATATATTTCAAGCCAAAGAATTCCAAGGCAACCTTGCCTGTTCAGAGAACCTGCCCAATTGCATTGATGACTAGTGCAGAGGTTGATGTCATGGATTCTGAGTTGGAAGAAGATGATCTGATGGGCGATGATACGACAATGGATGATGGCAATGCAAAGACTGTTCCCACTCATGTGCCCAAATCGAAATCAATCATAACGGGAAAAACTTCCCGACTCAGTGATGGCGGTCCTGACAACACCAAAAGAAGGAATTTCAGAAAAGAAACCGACACTGAATGCAATAGCCGCTTTGCAGCTCGAAAGTAGGAATTCCAGAGGTCCAAATTAGTCCGTTCTGGGTGGAAGAATTTCACTGTAAGGAAATGATATGTTGATGCTCCAAGAGATATATTTAAAGCCAAAAATATATTCAATTGCAGGACTACTGTCATGTTCTCTGGATATGCAATTAACATCTTTGGGAATGAGGACTAGAACTCGCACTGGTACAAGGCATGTTTCTACTAGTCATCTCCTTCCACCCAGAATGGACTAATTTGGGCCTCTGAAATTGCACGTGCAACCTGTGTCCCTGAAGTTTTTCGATTGTGGAGAGACGGTTTCTTGGTGTGTCCTAACTTTCAGTTAAGGGCTATTCCATTTGCCTTGCAATGTTTTTCGTCTTATTCCTCACGGGAAGCTTATGAGAACTATCAATTTTACCACAGGATGATCCATCAAGGAGAAAACTACAAGGATTTCCTAAAAAAAAGACATTGTAATTAGTTTTGTATGCATGTTGAAGAGCATCTCGATGGCTCCTACATACTGTGGATCCCGTGCCTGTGTTTGTGGTAGGTACGTTCAATGTTTTGGTCCAAAGAATTGGGTCCAATTTCTAAGGATAGATGTACACTACTCGATGTTTTTTTTTTCTTTTAATGGATTTGCTATTAAAAAAAATTGCCTTGGAGTCTTCGTTACTGCTTCTTTTCTGGATTTAACGCCTCTTATCATTGGCATGGTTCGGTGGTCTCGTAGTTCTTCAATATTGTATTTGCTTAGGTAATTTGTTCTAAGATGGAGCATCTAACAATTATATGACAATGTACTGTGTCGATCCACTAGGATTTTATGCAAATAAAAAATGGATTACACATAGTTTCAAACCAATGTTCAATTATATTCACAATGAAGATAGAACATAGCAATGCCAAATTACAATGTTGCAGCAAAATCGTCATTCTTGTTTCTAGACATGCAATTATTAAGCTTCAATGCTAACAACCCATAATGCAAGAAGTTTAATACTTAAGTTAATATGTTACAGTCATGGAAGAATGTATCAAGAACACACTTACACCAACAAGGTGCAATAAAATCTAATCTTCAATAAAACATTTGTTGACAATTAGTAGAAAATGATGGTTTTTCAACGATGGGGCTTGTTTGAAACCAATTTGCGCTTACGAAAATTGCCCTTCGCGTTTCTATTTTCCCACTATTTTATCCCATGTAGTTTCTCTTTCTGATTACTTAATCATTTTTATTTTCTTTCGAAAATGCCTTGCTGCATGGGTTGGCGGATTCACGTGTTTCCACTAAGTGCTTCCCCTTCGTCTAAATTGGGCCTCTATTGTTCTGTGTCCTACAAGTAGAACCCACAGTTTCGCGATATACAAATTGACAGGCGGAATTGCGTATTGTTTGGCTCAACATTGCACTTCTATTTTTTCGTGACTTCCAAACAACATTCGGAGTTCCGCGATATACAAATTGACACATGGATTCTAGGGCTGGCGGGCTCAAGATTGCGATTGTTTCCGGATGGAAAAGTGCTAAAACGAGCCACATACTACATTTGCATCACAGAGGTTATATTAAAAGGAAAAGCATGTCCTTTATAGTTTCGTGTCCTACAAACAACACCCAGAGTTCCACAGTATACAAATTGACAGACGGACTTGCGGGTTGGATGGCTAAAAATATGTCTCGGAGCTCTGCGATATACAAATTGATAGACGAAGCATACAACCAAGAACCAAGTAAACTTGCAGATCGTATTCCTAGTCGTTGTTTTTTGTGCCTGCCACCTTCACACTTCTTTCCAAGTATATATCTTGGCAGGAAATGGGATATTTGTTACAAATATGAATATATTAGCCCTTCTTTTCCTTCTTCTATACTTAGCCAAATATCCATTTCTCTTTTCCCTGAACTTTATCTTTCTCGTCACTTATTCATTTTTTCGAAAATGTCTGGCTGCGCGGGTAGGTGGACTTGCGGGTTCATGTTTGCACTCGTGCTCTTATATTGCGACACCGACCGACCGCTTCCCCATTCCATACCCAGTCACTTCTCCGACCGCAAATTCCTGGTAGGCGGGCTTTAGATTGAAATTTTATTGTTCCATGGCCTACGAATAGTACCGTGACTTACGCAATATACAAATTTACAACTAGACTCAGATCATACCGTCTTCCGTATTATAGTCTACATATCATGACCTCTTCTGTGGTACACATTTTTCACTGAAAACTTCTGAGACATACAATTTAACTGTCAGATCCTCACGTCTTCTGTGGAACTATTGTCACCCCATTTTGAAGCTCGTCTATCTGCTCTCCATACTTCACCATTTCTAATAAATAAATGTTTATATATATATAGTACATTTTTCATTGAAAACTTCCGACACATACAATTTGACCATCGGGTCCTCACGTCTCCCGTGGAACTATTGTCACCCCATTTTGAAGTGTGCATGTCTGCTTTCCATACTTCGCCATCTCTTCGAACTTCTTTCGTGGATTGTCGCGTTGGCGGGTTCAAAAAATATCCAATTCCTAATCGTTGTTTCCTATGCCCGGGCCCTTTTGCAATTAGCAATTGTCATTTGTATATAAGATCTTATTTCTAGGTATGCAATTAGCAAGTGTTAATGCTACACTAGGATTTGAGGAAATCTCCCATTAATACGCATAAAACCAAAATTTTCGGATGGTTATATTATCCCTTCTGAGTGTTAATTTCAAACACCGTGGAATGTCAGTTGCGCTTCGTTGGGTTGGTCCATTCACAAAATCTTCAATCTTCGATTCTAAAAACGAGTCCAACCGACCGTTTCCCATTGTCATACTTATCCACTTTCTCGGAATTCCGCAAATATACAAACCTGCCGCTGAACTACCCCATCGTGCTCTCTTTCGTTTTACAGGTTTTGCAGTAAAAAATTCCGATACATAAAATTTGACCGTGGAACACTCACCTCTCCTCAGTATCCCTCGTAACCCTATTTTGAATCTCGTCCGACCGCTTTTCAGACCTTGCCATTCGTTCCTTGCTCTTCCTCGTCTCCGTGACCTTGGAACTTGTTTGTCTATAGTAAAAAAATAATTTTTTTTAATATATATATATATATTGTTTCTAAATATGCAATTACTTCTAACATCTCATCGTGCAGGAACCGTATAGATTGTCATTGATGGGCAAAAGGCTCGAGGAGATCTCCTATTAATACGCGTTAAACCAAGATTTGCGGGGGGTTATATTATCCCTTCCGAGTGTTGATTTCAAAATCATGAAATGTCGTTCGCACGTCATCGGCTTGGCACGTTCATGAAACCTCCAATCCATAATTGCTCTTTGTTGTACCCGCCACCTTCGCACTTCTAAATATGCAATAAGTAAGCTTTACTGCTAATAGATCATCATGCACCACCCATATAGATTGTCATTAATCAGCGAAAGGCTCAAGGAGCTTTCCCATTCATAAGCATTTAACCAAGTTTTTGCGGAGAGTTACATTATCGACTCCAACTGTTCATTTAAACCATTGTTTGGAGCAAACGAACGTTCTCATAAACCTATGGCATCAGCTCGACAACAGTTCTGTGGAGATACAATGAACATCTTCGGGCAGAAGGACCAGAACTTCCAGTGGTCCAGGGAATATTCTTATTACTCAACCCCTGTCGCCTAGAACCAAGTAATTTGGACCTCTGGAATTTCTCATGTAGGTTGTGTCCCTGAAGTTTTTGATTGTAAGGAGTTGGTCTCTTGGTGTATCGATAGATTTATTTCAGACAAAAGAATTATTCCACTGCGGGACCGCTCTTCTATTTCTTTGTCACCTTAGGTCTTCTGCTAGATGTTGATATTGTCGGAGCCAACATTGACGTTCAGAGGAGAATATTGCAAACAGTTCCTAGCAAAGCATAATAATGGGTTGGACCTCTTGCCCGATTGTTGGCCCCTGACCAAGTTTTGAGGATCCTTGGTCATTTTTTAGCATTTGGGACTTCGACAGGCTGTCGAAGGCGGAGCGCAAGACGAAGTGGAGATCGCGGGATCTCGGACCCTCTTTTAGGGCTTTTTGGGTTTTGGGCTTATGTAACGGGTATGGGGATGTCGGCCCATGGGTTTACCCATGTTTAGGCCTATTTTGTAAAGTATAAATAGATGTATAGATGATGACAAAGGGGTGTGTGTGTGTGTGTGTATGGGAAGTAGGCATCTGTGTGATGTTGTGCTAAGTGCTAAAGTGCTAAGTGTGAAGTGTAATTACGTTGTGCATACTGTGTGAGGCTTGTAGAGCTAAGTGCAAGTAGTTGTAAGAGACTGTGGAAGGCTTTGTTCTGTAACTCAAGGAAGGAGGATTTAGCGAGGTGCGCAGATATCCTGTCCTCTATGGAGTAAGATATCAAGGCTCTGTGCATGTAACTGATTGAACGAAGATAATAAAGAGAAGAAGAGTTGGTGGACATAGCCCCAGGGTGGGGGTGAACCACGTATATCCCGTGTTTTCATGATTTGTGTGATGTATTGATGTGTTTACTTGCTTAAGTGTTTTGATATAGATGAATGATAGATAGATCCGTTGATGCTTTGTGCTTAATAATATGAATAAGTGCTAGATCTAACCCATGTGAATGTGCTTAGTGATCGACTATACTAGATATGGGTGAATAATGCAATGCTCTGTGATTAGGGTTTTACTGCGAAGTAGATATTGGTTAAATACTGAAGGATCATAATTGCTAAGTGATTTGTTAAGGTACGACATTCACAGATCTGTGTCCCAGCTAAGGTTGTAGACACTGGAGTCCCGCAACCACCCCTCCCTCTACCTTGAGTGAGACTTCATCTGCTTCGCAGGTGTTGCTGAAAGGGACGGTAGTTAGGGTTTTGTTGGTGCATTGTTGTAGCGTTGAACCCTAGGTCTGCCCCTGTGCCAACAAATGGTTCCGTTGCCGGGACTGAAACTATGATTGCTGGGAACTAAGAAAGAAGAAGCTATGTGCGAAGATCTGACCTGAAACTGTGATTGCTGGGAACTGAGAAAGGAGGAGCTCTGTGCGAAGATCTGACCTGAAACTATGAAAGCTCTGTGCATAGATTTGTTGCCCTTGTGTGCAGTATTCTACTCGATCTGTGAAGTTTTGTGCTAAGAAGAGAAGTCAGATCCGAAGAAAAGAGGTAAGATCTTGAAGCTTTGTGCTCCGGTAAAGGTAAGGATATTGAAAAGTTTTAGATATGAAATCTTTGTGCTCTGCTGAAAGTAAGATTAGTGGAAATTTTTGTTTCAAGAGTATGGATCTACGTATGTTTGATAAATTTTGTCCTAGCCTGAAAACTAGGGCACAAATAGAAGAAAAGAGGTTTGATATGAGTATATCTAATAAACATAATGAAAGATATGTTATACCTATGCATAGAAAGAATTTTTGGACTAACAAATGGATGTAGGATCCTAGAATTTTTTTTTGCAAGTTAGCTACTATGATCCTAGTACGCAATACAGGAAGGGATGGGGATCATTTAAAAGAAAGAGAGGATTAACTCTTTGTTACAGTTGCAGAAGACCGGGACATCTTGCTAAGGAATGCCCTGGTAGAAGACCTAGTTGTCTTTGTTGTAAAGCTATGAATCATGAAGTTTTGGATTTCCCTTGAATGATTGCTAAGGTTGAAAGAATGAATATGAGCCAAGAAGACCTTGAGAAAGGTCAAGACACTAAGACCATGGAAGAACCCCAGAAAGAATCAAAGACTGTATTGCTGCAAATGAAAGAAACCCTGAATGACCACTGAAATATCAACTTATCATAGATCTTCAAAGAAAAAGAGTACATAGAAGCAAGAATAGGAGACTTCAACATAGACTGTGTTCTGGATGAAGAAACACAGGTGAATATTATGACAGAAAGAACTTGGAAAACTTTAGGAAAGCCTTCTATGATTCCTTCATTGGGGGGAATAAGATTATTTAGAGGAAAGATGATAAACCTATGTGGAAAGCTCACCTAGATATCTATGAGGGCCCATGGAACTTCGACAGAGGAAGAATTTGAAGTTGTTAAATTTATTGAGAACAACGCCCCATTTGATATATTACTAGGAAAACCTTGGATTGAAAGGGATCAGGCCAGAAGGAAAGAAGAAGAAGTCTTAGAGCAGAAGAAGCAGGAATTACAAGATTTCATGACTAGGAAGATTGCACACTTGATTGCAGAACAGGAGAACATATCGAAGCTATTTAAAACCAGAGACTTGGATGTCGACATTGGAAGAACACAAGAAGACTCATAGAAGACCAAAGCACCTACCCCAGATAGAGAAGAAGTATTTCCCTTGAATCCTAGGAAAGAATATCAACAACGCGAAGTTACTATGCCAAGAGGAGATAAGAATGGAAAGAGGAATGCCAAGACAAATCTCAATGTAAAGAAGGCTAGAAAACTAAGTAAGAAGAGATCAAAGATAGAAAAGTTACAGAAAGTTCCAGAGGGAACTGTGCAGAAGGAAAATTTACAAAACTGGAACTTTGTCGGGATATCAGAACAACGTCACATGGCACTTCGCTATGGTGAAGAAATATAGACATTGGGAACAATATAACCGTTAGACCAATACATCAAACGGGTAGAAAGACATTTATGGTCTGAAAGCTCGCCATTAGACCATTGGGACCGCACCATAACAGACATAATTGAGTTAATGAAGGCTTCTCACGTGTTGGAAAGATCTGTTGCCTAGTTATCTACTTATTCCGTCGAGCCTTGCACCGAGAACAATTTTTCCACCCGTGATTATCTGAGCTCACAGATTAGTTTATTTCGCACAGTGATCATCGAGCTATCGCTATCCATCCCGTCACATTGAGTTGTTGCTCTTCAACCCGAGATAGTCAACCACGAGCGTGTATGTCCGAAGAACTTAGCGCAATTGAAGAGTTTGTGAAAGAGGTACCCATCGACCTTATGACTGAAAGAGTAATGTCTGTAGGTGTATAAGAATCATCGACGAGAGGAGTGCAAGCCTCTCCATCGACCACGTGTGGATCTGGGCTCTCCCGAGTCGTCACATAAAAGAGAACCAAGCACAAAGATGACCTAGCAAATGCGAAGCTAATCCCGACCATCCTACCTGAGTATATCCCACCCCTGACCGGTGTAGTAAGTCGCAACAATGTCCCGAGAAACTTCGACTACACTGTCATCACTCTGTACCTCCCGAAGGGGATACGTGTAGTCAGACCACAGCTAGAAAGGATTCCAACCTTGAAGATTAGCGACTATAACTTAGGAGACCGTAAGAGCTATGGCATGCTTGCAACTTATAAATATCTGACCAAGACGAAGGGAAAGAAGACGAAGATCATCCCTCAGTCGTGGACGATGAACCTCGTGCACTCCACCCTGTTAAATGTAATGAAGATTCCACATTTTGGAAGGCACCAGGAGGTTAACGCCTGCGTTAAGATCCTGCTATCATGCTTCCACGATGGATATCTGTGGTTGGACAGATGTATCACTGTCAATCCGGCATTGATCCATAGGATCACCAGAATAAGCATGCAGGGACTCAACCCATAAGAGTTCTACCGAGGAAAAGCTGTAGATCGCGCCCTGGCACAGACGATTAAAGAAACATACAACGATGTTGAGAAGGGGACGCGAGGCTATAAGGTAGCCTCCATCCAGAATGGCGCAGTGCGCCTAGCATGTCAGTTAATTGCAGGAAAAATAGTAGGAAAGAATAGACCCACGTAAGTCACAGGGTTTGTAGTTGACCTTGCTAGGAAATGCGTGGAAGGCCAACAGATGAATTGGGAGAATTACCTAGTTAATCAGCTCGAACTGGATTGTCGCGAAGCCTAGGATCAGGGCTATGAGTTTCAATTTAGCTGGCTCCTGATCCTCATCGCATTTACTTCTTGGGAGATGCCAGAAGGTGCGACCTTCCCTGACATCAATCCATTTGAGCCACTTGCTGCAAAGTTCATCACGCTCTGGTATTCGAGCGATATGGGGAAGCAGTGGCAGTCAAATACAATATTTCATACCTACTACCTGCAACTTAGGAGAGCTATTGAGTCCTTTCCTCGTATGACACCGAACACCCTGGATAGGTTCATGCCTCTTATGAAGTTCCGCGCAGATAGGCATTTTATTTGCATTACTGCACGCGAAGATGAAAGCAAAGAAGAACTTCAGTAATACTACAAGCTCACTACAGAGGACCTGGAAGAAATCATTAAAGACTGGCCGACATAATTCCTTATCCCTGCTGACCCCGCAGAGCTATTTGACCTGGACCTCATTGGAAATCTGGTAGTTACTCGCGAAGAGTATGATGCCCCAAGCAATAGCAGGAAGAAAAAGAAGCAAGATGTACAGGAAATACACAACACGACAGAAGAGACTGCATCTGAGTCACCTAGCGGAGGAGGTGATGACGAAGTGAACAAGGAGGAAAATCAACAAGAAGAAGATAAGCAAGGTGAAGTAATACTGCCATAGAACCCTCCTGAAGACACTGATCCCTTTAAGAAAAGGAATGTTCCCCCCATGAAACCTTCATCGAGGAAGAAAGCCAAAGCCAACAAGCCAAAGATGCAGAGTGTACTCACGGTTGATGACTTCGATTTCATTATTTCAGCCATAGGAGATGCCTCAGAAGAGCCTGTACAAAGGATCGAAGCAAAACAAGAAGCCATGTACGATCGAATTGTAGTAGAACTAAGAGGTGTACAATAAGCCCTTTATTCAAGCCGCACAGTGTCCATTATGCCCCTGACCTTGGAAGAACCAGAATTGGGAGATGAGCTTGCTCAACTCCGCAGATTGGCTGATGTGACTGAAGCCCGCCTTCATCGAGCACAAATTGAGAAAGAACAGGTCATAATGGCCCTGAAACAAGCACAGGAGGAAGTTATAGAGCAATGCAGGATTGCGCAACAGGAGAAGGACGCTCTTCAAGCAAAGTTCAAAGAAGAAAGAGCGCAGATCCAGTAGGAGAAAGAAAAGATGCTCGTAGAGCAGGTCAGAGTGAAAGAAGCAGTCAACAAAGCACTTCACTCTGTGACAGGCTTGGAGCAGAAGCAGGAAGAACCAATAGAACACCAAGTAGAGCAGCTCGCAGAAGCTATCCAATAGCTACAATAAAGAATAACATATCTCAAGCTAAGAACAATGCCCAATACTTTGTAGGATGTGCGAGATCAAAGAGAAGCGACTGCTTGAGGCACAGTTGAGAGAATAAAGGCCCTTACCATGGAATGTAAACAACTGAGTGATCACAGTGCCGAGACTTATGAGCGACTCACTGAGAAATCATAGCTGAAGGCACTGGAGTTGCAACTCCAGGAGGTGAAGCATCAAGCAGAAATAGTACAGGCGCAGTTGAAGCCACTGTCAGCCATTGGGAGGATGAAACGATCCCATGAACAACGCAGTTCTCAACAGTAGGTCCACACCATTCAGAGTAGAGTCATGGAAGTGACTCAGAGGTTCCAACCTATACAGGACGAGGCTTGCCAGCTATTCAAAGAGATCGAAGGCCAAGGAGCAGAATTGGAGCAAGTCGTCACTGCAGTTGAACAACGCTTAAAGGGACCTGTCAACGAAGTTGTTATCCAAGAGTTCGTTGAGCAGGAGGCCATGGCATAGCAACAGGTTGAAGAAGCTCGAGCCAAGCTCGAGGATTTTGAGGTAGAATTACCCAAAATAGAGTGTCTCGAGACGAGTCACAGGTGAGTGTTGGGGGCCTTTTGGCCCTTGACCAAGTTTTGAGGATCCTTAGTCATTTTTTACCATTTTGGGACTTCGACAGGCTGTCGAAGGCGGAGCGCAAGACAAAGTGGAGATCGCGGGATCTCAGCCCCTCTTTTAGGGCTTTTTGGGTTTTGGGATTATGTAATGGGTATGGGGATGTCGACCCATGGGTTTACCCATGTTTAGGCCTATTTTGTAAAGTATAAATAGATGTCTAGAATATGNGTGTGGTGTTGTGCTAAGTGCTAAAGTGCTAAGTGTGAATTGTAATTACTTTGTGCATACTGTGTGAGGCTTGCAGAGCTAAGTGCAAGTAGTTGTAAGAGACTGTGGAAGGCTTTGTGTTGTAACTCAAGGAAGGAGGATCTAGCGAGGTGCGCAGATCTCCTGTCCTCTGTGAAGTAAGATTTCAAGGCTCTGTGCATGTAACTGATTGACCTAAGATAATAAAGAGAAGAAGAGTTGGTGGGCGTAGCCCTAGGGTGGGGGTGAACCACGTATATCCTATGTTGTCATGCTTTGTGTGATGTATTGATGTGTTTATGTGTTTACTTGCTTAAGTGCTTTGATATAGATGAATGATAGATAGACCTGTTGATGCTTTGTGCTTAATAATATGAATAAGTGTTAGATATAACCCATGTGAATGTGCTTAATGCTCGACTATACTAGATCTGGGTGAATACTGCGATGCTCTGTGATTAGGGTTTTATTGCGAAGTAGATATTGGTTAAATACTGAAGGATCATAATTGTTAAGTGCTCTGTTAAGGTACTACAATCACAGATTTGTGTCCCAGCTAAGGTTGCAGACACTGGAGTCCTGCAACCACCCCTGCCTCTATCTTGGGTGAGACTTCATCTGCTTCGCACGTGTTTTCGAAAGGGCCGATAGTTAGGGTTTTGTTGGTGCGATGTTGTAGCGTTGAACCCTAGGTCTGCCCCTGTGCCAACACCCATTTATTGGAAGACCCAATTGTAGTTCCTGAAGATATCACAAGCTTGCAGGTTAGTTCATTTAGAAATCCATCCCGCGAAATTGCCTAACTGTTTACAAGAATAACGTGACAAGAGTCCACATCATCTGTTTCTCGGATGGATATTTATATTTTGTATTTCACAGTCAAGGAACAAGCCATTTTTTATTGGGGCAAGTTAATTTCCTATGAAATCTGTTCCTAATTGTCAAGCTTCAAAAGGGAAATTTTTTTTTGTATGTCATCCTACTTAGTTTTTGCGATAGCACATTGCTTCTAGTTTTCAGAACTGTCTCTGTCCAAGAATGTTAACTGGGAATTTGACTCAGTAACGTTCTGGTACTAGGCCTTGTGGAAGCACAAGGCTTCCCACTATTTTTATGAGGTATTTAATGGCTTTGTGTCTGCTTTCAAAGTTTTGTTGTTAGGAGAAGATGCTCCCTGCATATTTGAACAGGCAACCAATTTTTTGGACAGGAAGGGGACACTTGAACATTTGGATAATTACAATGTGATAAGGATTTTTGGCTCCAGGGAAAAACCTTCTCTCCTTCCATGTCACATTACAGACATAATGTTTGTTGTAGATGTAGCACGACAATATAATTACTGGTTGCATCTATTGCAAAAGAAGAGAAAAAAACAGTTCATTCCTCTTCCTTGGAAAGTCAGGGACTTCGTGTTGAAAAATATCAACAAAATTGATGAATTTGCAGCGCATTCTAGCAACCTCAACCTGAGATATGCTGAAAGCCCAAGAGGGTTCGACCCCGATAATATTTTTCAACAACATTTACAAACACTTGGCTTCAACGATTGTTTTTTCAAAAAACACTTGTTCGAAAACAGAGACACTGGCGACAACACTCTTTCTTCTGATGCCGACGACCTAGACACACTGCAAAGCAACACTAAATTGTACAGGAAACAGGGAAAGACCCCAGTGACAAGAGTGTTCAATCGACGAATAACACTCCAAAAAGTACGACATTCTGGAGCATTGCTCTAATGGCCCACCACAACAACAAAGCAACTCAGAGTTCTTCAAACAGAGGAGGGGATAACGACCCTCCTCACTCTAAAATTGATAGTTCTCACAAGCTTCCAGTAGACAAGAAGAGAAAAAAAATGTGGGATAGGCGAAAAAGCCTGAAATTCAGAGTGAGAACATGGAACTTGAGCCTGATCTGTATAGCATGCTCCACTACCTTGATCATTCTGGAGACATCATCCAACAAAGTCGTCCAATGGACATATCTGATACCGAAAATTTTGACGAAGATGAATCCTTCATGCTCCAGAGCGCTGTTTTTGACAACTAGTCCAAAAAATTGATCATTGAAAAAAAAGATGTAAAAAATAAGAAAGGAAAATCACGTTCAGAGGTTAGCCTTGCGAACATGCGACCGTCCCAAATCTGTCAACTTCACATAGCGAGCGGAGATGCACTTCATTCCATTGGAGACATCCAGGTTGAGAATGCCAGACTAAAGGACCAGGTCAAGGAATTGGAAGAGGCCTTGATTCCTATGCCATTGCTTGCCAATCCTTTGGAAATAGCCATGCCTGCCACCTTGCATCCAACTTAAAGGGATCCTCCAACCTCCTCACACCCTATAGAGGATATGTGGAGAATAATATCAAGAAAAGAATGGAACTAGTTACTGAGGTGTGGGAAACATCACAAACCATCACTTCCCTTGGAACCAGGGCACAGAGTTTGCTCGAACATTTGCAGGCAGAGTTAAAAGATGAAGAACATTTATATTTAAACACGGTCCTTCCTTTTGTCACCATTGTCAACAACATGACAGAAACAAAAAGAAAACAACAAGATCTTCCATCCAAAAACCAGATCTATCAGTTAAATGCATGCTGGAAAGAAATAGTGAAGAACTTGCATCTCATTGTTCAGTCATGTGAACAAGCCATATCAAAGAAAGAAAAATTATTCACAAGGCTGTCAAGAATAAACTTAGCCGGAAGGACCAACGACTTCCAAGACCCCAACTTAATCGTCAACTCCTTGCCCTTAACTAGGCAAGAGTTTGATAAATACGTTGATATGTTTAAGTCGTTGTCTTTGGAAAAGTTTTACAACATCATTGAATATGATCAAGATCACGTCGACGACTGGCTAGTCGACTATTCAGTACATAATGAGGAAATTGATCAGGCTCTGCATAATCTTTCTATCGACTTTCGAGAATTAGAAAATGAACTTTTCAACATAAAAATCTGGAATGAGATCAACGTCGCCCCAATGATAAGCTACATTGAAGAATGGCTCGAAAGGGAATTGAAGCAGGTTGTCGCCGAAAGGCAACATGCAGTTGCCACGATTCCAGCAGTTGTCGACGACATTAATGAAACGACGGCTGCAAGCAAATAACAAAAGGGCTTATATGTACCATTACTGTAAGTCTACTGATCACATTCTGCTTTGTTTATCAACCCAGTTATTCTACTTTTTTAAATAGAAATGTCTAGCCAAACACTGATACCTTTCATTTTTTTTTTTGTAGGTATTGCACTTTACCGTCCCCCACTTCTTCTTTCTACAATCCTATTTCTTGTACATATTTCTATAATGGTCTGCGGGAGCCCCAATCCCAGTCTATATGACAAACGCATTGAAATTTCCAGTAATATGTAACAAACTTTTATTTTTTGATATATTTCAAATAAAACTGTTTTTTTATCTCCTTTTAAATATACGTCCTCATACATTTTTATCTTTCACTAGTCTATATGACAAATGCATTTAAATTTCCAGGAACTTGTAACTTATTTAATATATTTCAAACTAAACTATTTTTTTATCTGCTTTCATTTTTGTGTTGTCATAAAAAAATTTCTTCCACTATGCACAAATTGTATTTTGTTATATACTTTCAAAAAATAAATGAGGCTCTATAGGCCATGTGTCATTTACTGCATGGATACCACATGTGCTTCATGCTGCTTACCACATCTTCACTGCAGTTTGCATCTGGTAGAAATTACACTGCCACACAACCTTGTTAATTTTACAATCTTATAACAATTTGGATGAAGAATTTAAAAAGTTTTTATTTCTTAATAAAATTCAATTGACTTTACTATACCCTACCTTATGTTTGAAAAGATGCTCAAGGTATTAAATCCTAGCTTATGATATTCATCGTTTTTATTGAAAACAATGCTATTAAACATAACAACAATGTATGTATTGGTTAAACATAACAACAATGCTATTAATGTGACTGTTGTTCTCGACTTAATACATGATTTGAGTGACAATACTTTTTTGAATATTGGGTTTGCCATATGGAAGTTCGATTTTAATTTTCTGCGCTCCACGTAGAAGACAAGGACACTATACTCTGTCTTCGTCATTCCTACTCATCAATGCGCACATCAACACACAGAGACGAGATATGGTTATTTCACGCATTAATTTATTTTGGGGATTTTTGAAGGGTTTTTATTTTTTACTATGAGCGAGGGTTTTCATGTTTTTGCTTCTACATTAACATATTCACCATGGAATTACATTCTGAGAGCTTTCATGAATCATATCTTCATGAGTAGTGTGTGTATTGTGATGGATTTAATCTTCAGATGCGAGCACCAGGTACCAGATTTATTGAAACAAATGAGGATCAAATTTTTGTGCTTGGTTTCAATGGGGCGAAATCATAAACAAGACACTAATTTCAGGCTCATTTTCTTCCCAGTTTCTGACTAAATTAGGACGAATCTGAGAAATCTAAAACTTGGGTTTTTCTCAGAAAAGACCCAATTAGCTGACATGTAAGGAATTTTCATAAATAGATGCACGATTGGGGAGAAAATCGCGGTTCTCTAGAGGAATATTTTCATGTTGCAGCTGGTAACGCCCAGAACTGGTGAAGGCCAATGAAGATTGCCATCCCATGCTCCAAAAGATTGGCAGCCTCTATTCTAAAAGAATGACTGGTATGTTTTCTCAAATATTTTCATAGCCACAATCTACAGGAAACTTGGGATTTTCCCTTAAGTTTTAATGGTCAGAATTCAATGATTTGGGTATTTCAATTTTCAGGTTTTCAGAGGTAAGATTTTATTGTTTTTTGCCTATATTTTTATCTTTCTTCATGAATGAAGAGCGGATCCTAAGTTTGACATGTTTGCTCTGTATTTTGGCTTTGTTCTATGTGGGAAATTTGACCTTGGGATTAAAAAAGTGTTTATTTTTATTTTTTATTTTATTTTATTTATTATTGATAATGTATCTAGTTTCCAGAAACGAATTTCTTGTATCTAAAATTTGTAGAGGCTGAATGGTTGTAATTCTTCTTATTATTATTTTTATGGCTTCATTTAATATTCTGATCGAAATTTCATTTAGCTAAGACAGGGGACTCCTGGGACGTTTTTGTAATTTAGAAACAAAATTTATGAAACCCAAGATTCAGTCTGTAAATTTCTGAACTTGAATCCTTAGCCCATGGCCTTGGGTAAAAATCGAAAAAGTCAATTTTGAGTCTTCTTGACATAATACAGTCATTTTCCCTCTTATGGACTGTCACGAAAAGTCAGGAAATTGTCAAGAACAATGACAGGGTTTTAAATGCTAATTCTCTCATTACATCCATGGATGAAGAATATGAAAATACAAGGGCATCTGCACATCCCAAAGGAATGAAATCTGTCCTCGATCTAAAGAATGAGTCTACATCTGCTTATGAAAATTCAAAAAAAGAAAGAAGAGAAAACACATAGAAAATCTTAATATTGAGGTTCTATTATGAAAAGGAAAGTATTATATTGTGATGCCTTTCTTGCAAGCAAATGTAAGGAGCTCGAATTGAAGAAACAAGAAGCTGAAAATGGAAAATAAATTGCAAAGTTTAAAAAGAAATATGTTGGGATCTTAAAGCTAGTTAACAATTAATTTTTCCAATTTCATATTATTTATTATTATTTTCTTTGTATTGACAAGTGTGCAATGAATGATGTGGACCTATAATTTTGCATCAAGAATATCCACAAATCTCGAGAACAAACTCATGAGGATTATTATTATTTTTTTTAAAAGATTCGAGATTATTTTTAAAGGAGAAGTCTTGGTACTATTTTTGGATAGTTTGTTGTAATTTGCTCATGATTTGGGAATTAAAATAGTTTTATAATATCCCATTTCTAAATTTGAGGAGACATTTTCTCTTGTAATCAATGAGAGCTGTTGGTATTAGCTGAGGATCTCTTTTCTTATAAAAGAGAGTAAGAAAACAGAGAAAGGGGTTCCAGATATCAGTAAGAAAACAGAGAAAGGGGTTCCAGATATCAGAAACTGCTGATGGGGATAATTCTACAGTGAGAGAATGGTTCAACTACACTATTGTAATAGAGCGGTTTTCTTGCTGTGGGATTTCAGAGGACTGTAGGAAAGCAAAGACATATATTGAGGACTGTAGGAAAGCAAAGACATATAAAATAATAGCAAGTTTTTTTCATTTCAATGCACTATTATACGATGTGTAAGCTTGTTATTATTTCTTTTATTTATTTCAATTTTGTTTTAATTCTGTAGTGAATTGAAGTATTATCAATTGATGATATTACTGTTGTTTATTTCAATTGTTTTTTATTATTCAAGGACTTTGTAAAGCTATCTTAACAGAGAAGAAAGACATAAATTAAATCAAAATTTAATTACAAGTTCAAGGAAACTTGATTATATCTAATGGTAACTATTTATCATTAATTAAAATCTTGTTTTGTTTTAATTATGCGGAAGGCATATTATAGTGTTAGGTTTTGTAGAAAACCTGTTAACTGGTTGATAGGTTTTCTAAAACCATTTTTTTTGGTTTTTCACAATAAAACCATCTACACACAAACCAATCAAACCATCTGCACACAAAATAAATGGTTGTTCACTTCTGGAAGTGTGCATAGTAAAGTTCATTTTGTTGACATTTTAAATTGCTTTGACAGGAAAACGGGGCCACATTGCAAACCGACATCTGTAATACAATTATTAATTTATATTAAAATATTAAATAATTAAATACATTCATGAATATTAATTTTAAATTATTAATTAATACTAATTAATATTAATATTAATAATGAATTAATATTATTAATATTAATTAGGCAAATATAATCATTTAATCATTGATCTTGCTATATCTATTAATCAACTATTCCCTAATTAATTTAATATATAATATTAAATTTAATAATTAATAATTTATATTCTTTAATTGATATAATAATTCTCTAATTCTTTTTATTTGAAATGATTATTTTACTCTATAACTTATTTTAATAGTTTTAATGGAGTGGGCAACCTTTGCTTTTAGTGTCTCTACAAACTATTTTTTGTTATCTAATTAAATGAGAATTACAATTCACTAGGTAAAAAGTACACTCCCAAAAGAAAATGTTTTTCACTCTATTGATTCGATTAATACAATTTAAAAATTTACAATTTTAAAAAGTAAATTTTTAATTCATAAACACAATCAAATTTTACAATTTCAAAATATATAATGTTACATTTTAAAAAAAATATTACATTGAGGTAAAGATAAATAGAAAAGAATTAATGATAAACTCATTAATCTACACCTTAGTGAGTTATTGTACTCATATTTAATTAATAATCTTTTAAGTGATGAATCTATCAGTTTTCGAAATTCATAACCAATAAAACATCAATCCTCACAACTCGTCCAAAACTAGAAACATATCTAACATTGTATTTGTGAATACCCAATATTGTCATCTAAACGAGAAATATAATATATACGCCATGTATTTTTGCATGCCCAATATTGCATGAAAAACAAACACTGACACACTTGAAAACTTTGTTTTTGCATGAAAAACAAACACCGACACACTTGAAAACTTTGTTTTTGGGTGTTCACACAAAAACGATGATATAAACTTGTAACAAAACTCAAAACAAAAATTGTTAAAATATTGATGTTTATAAAGGTAGTATCCAGGTGCATATATGAAAAGATGGATTTCTTAATTTCTAAAATCTCTATTATATGCATTCTATAGATATATATATTATATATATGAAACTTAATTGGTTAATTTTTTTTTATAGAATGTCAAAAATTTCTATTATATACATTCTATAGACAACGAGGTTGTCTAAACATTCGAAGTTTGTGTGCATTTTCCCATGAATCCCATGATATAAATCTGATTGAAATCACATTTTTATGTTGCTTAAATTGCATTTTTGAATGCATGAATGGATTCAACGTGTTAAACCCTACATTACTCTGATTATATAGACTACATATGGAGATCCAACAATTTCTATGTTTTGACATTTTTGTCAAAATGAGACGATATAAATCCAAGTGAAATTGCACCATAGTTTATTTATTTTTCCTTATATTGTAACATGTAGCAATTCACATTTTTTAATTGCCATCATAACATTGAATAGACAATTTTATAATGATTATTTTTTATGTTGATATATGTTTAATATACCTTTATGCACTTATAATGTATGTGATACAATTTGTTTATTTGTGATATTATAATTTAGGGTTCAATGATTTAATTTAGTTTTTTTTAATTGTATATTAAAATATATTTAGTGAATTATAATGGTTTGGTTTTGATATTTGCAAATATTATTATTAAATTTTTTATGCACAAAAAAATATGAGACCAAAACAAATTATTTTTAAATTTCATCATTGGCCACATCTTCATTACCATCTTTAAAATAAAATCATAACTAATATATCATACATTTAATTATTGATCATACATAGCTTATATATTAAGTTTTTTAGTCTACTGGGATTTACCTCCATTTTCAAAACATAAAATATTTTAGCGACCAACTTCAAACTTCAAATAAGATCATTTCAATTACAACAGTTTGTTAAAGTTTACATACGTGTACATACCCTACCTCCCTCTTGATTTAAACCTATGACCTCCAATGAGGAAACACATGTTCTTAACTATTAGGTCCACTCAAAAACTTTCCTCAATTTACTTCGGCATTCCCATTCACCCGCTTAGGGGGTATGTTAGTTAATATCATATTAAAAAGAATTATTTCTTTAATATAATATTTGATATTACATTGAATCTATTTTATTGAGTTTAAGTATATGTTGTGGTTAGTTTAATAACTATTTATTAAAGTCATTCCACTACATATTTGTGTTAACAGTTTGCAAATCATATGAACTATTTCTACGATTTGCAAATGAATCATAACCTTGAATTCAAAATCAGTGCTTTCCCCTTTTAGCACTTTGCTTTTGATTTGGATGAGATCTTCATCTTATCATAATCAAGATAGGATAGTTTAGATTTTTTTATTTATTGTTTGCATCTTAGATCAAAACTGCATTGCATCAAGTCTCATTTCTCAGGGGGAAAATATAGCATGGCTTCGCTGAGCCCTTATTTCAGCCAACGTAAAGGATTGCCTTCTTCAAGTAGCTACAAGAGGGTAATTCCTTCTTTTTTGTTTTCCGATAACAACAAGTATCAATATACATCAATAGATAGAAGATCTTGTACATAGAGAACTGTACATATATAGATTAACTTAGCTTAGATTAACCATAGGCTAATCTTAGAACAAGGGTAACTAGAGACCCATTGAACCAGTTGGAAGCACCATCCCAAACGGATAAGGGTCTAATTGGGACATTGACTGGGTGATCTCCCCAATGTTGATTATGGTCATTTCTTGCCATCAACACAAAACAACGATGCATCAATGTTCAAAAGCACTACCATACTTTATAATAAAAATTACATGCATTGAATAAAGCACACTGATGTGCCTCATTGTCATCAGGCGCACCATGGTAGGGTAAATTAAAAAAAAAATACCAAACCGATTTTCATTGTTATATTGCATCTTGTGCTTCAAAACTCTCAAGCAAGCACCGGTGCTCACCATCCTTCTAAAGACACCCTTTATGGTACTCTGCAATTGTCCTTACACTAAAGGATGGAAGAATTGGGGAAATTGGCATACATCTGAGAATCCAAAATCCAAGACCTATGTTTGAAAACATCTTCTTCCTTCTCATTGATTCTTCCAAGTTTCAATTCAAGAGGACCTAGGCATAATCCAAGAGGGGGCATAAAGGGATATAATTTTAGACATGCCTCTAACCCCCAACTATCTCCTAATGATTGTTAATTGTGTTCATATTCTACCTCAACTAGGGCATGATATGGAAGAGATCATATTATATTTCATGAGTGCAAAGGTGTCCTCTTCACTTCATCCATGGAGCCAACATTAGCATGACAGTTGAAGGAATGGTTACCTCATTCCAATCAACATATATTTGCATCAAGAGAAGTGAGATGCACTTTACAATCCAAGGTGGAAGAGATGTGTCACATGTTTTTCTAAGTCACATGCATAGATTAAAATGGTAAATCATTTAAATATGACCTTTAATGTAAAAATAAAGTCAAGGAAAATTGT
This sequence comes from Picea engelmannii, assembly GCA_009831015.1. Classification (NCBI taxonomy): domain Eukaryota; kingdom Viridiplantae; phylum Streptophyta; class Pinopsida; order Pinales; family Pinaceae; genus Picea; species Picea engelmannii. Next base: position 102,766 of record ML799776.1, read on the forward strand.
TTCTTTAAAAAACCTAACCTACAAAAAGCTAACATAGATCCATCTTAACACTGAATTTTTAAGTATCGAGAGGTTTACACCTAGGTTTGTTTACTATCTCTTTTGTTACTTAATAAATCCCTAGTTAAAATGAATCTATACTAGTTCGTTTAGTTTTGAATATATGCTCCAATACAAGGTATCATTTAGAATGTTTCAAGTGATTTTAGGGAAAATCAATAGTTATTATATAGATAATATTTATTTTTAACCATAACTAGGAGATATTTATATAAGTAAAAACTATGGTCGATCCTCACAACAATATTACAAAAATTATCGTCTTTGGATTTCAAGAAAATTTGTCACATCCTTATTTGACAAACACATAAAATACTTATGTCTACAAAACGTCCATCCCTATATTTCTTACATGAGTAAATTCTAACATATTGTTGACATAATAAAATACATAAACACAACACGAATATCTATGATTACAGGACCAACTTTGTGTCACCATTGGTTGTGCTGTTGGAGAGTATTTTTTATTATTTACTAATCTTGTCCAAGCTTTCTTTGTCTTTGATGATGTCCTTACTATTCCTACCATTCCTATTTTTTCTTGATCTAGGAGTTCCAATTGTTCTTGTATTTCATCTTATTCAGCCCGATCCACCCAACTCGCCCTAGAGGGCTCTACATCCTAAACCATATCTGAGTGAAAATAAAGTTTCTCTTCCACCAAACCATGTTGGGTTGATCCTTGCTAAGATGGAGGTTCTTCTTTTGAAGGAGTATTCCTAGATTGCTTTGATTTCACTGATGTGTCCCTAGTTTCCTATGTGTCCACTTTTGACTCTTTTATAGGAGGGCCCAATTCGAATGGATCTTCCTTGGTAATCAATTGAGGTTCTTCCTTAGCTCCAGCCCACCAGGTTGATTTTCATTGATGCTTCTTAACTTGCCACAACACTTTTGGAAAATTTGTTGCTAAACACCATGTTTCAAAGCAAGCTCTACAACAGAAGAAACATGTTCATAATAAACCTTTTGCATCTAGGAGTAGTTTTCACTTTTCAAAATTATTTTTTCCAGAAACACTTTGTTGAAGTCCATTTCCACACTATGCAAGTGTATGTGGCTATGCTTCATTTATTTGTTTCACGACTTTTGTGATAGTATATTGAAAGGGATTTGCCAATGGCTTAAGGGGAAGTTGAACCCCAAAAATGCAAGGCAGATTTGGAAGTCTATCCCACATAGGAGTTGTGGAAAGAGAATCTGTCAAAAGATCAAAAGAGGGTTTCATACATAATTTGGAGGTTCCCTAGAACCGGTGTCTAGAGCTTAAAATCAAATCTTTGTCTTTTGTAAGGTCAAACTCAATAATGAAGAATCCCTTTTCACATGGATAAATAAAAGCCTCCTCTTCTAGTCGAGGTTTCCAGGAGTTTGAGATCCATCTATGCAGATCTACTAAACAAGGACAAAGACCATTAAAACGATAAACAAAACCATTAGTGCCATAAAAGGTCGCCTGAAATGCTACATATTTCACAATGGGAATAGTTATGGTAGGAGCCTCATGAACCAGAATATGAGGAGAACAAGAGACATTCTTCATCGTGTCATTGAAAGAAGCTTTACTCAGAATACCATTTGAAGGAAAAGAAACAAATCTACATCCATTGTCCATATTGGCTCCCAAGGACTTCCCAAGACTAAATTCCAGGAGAGTTGTAGGTAAACTAGATGATGAAGGCTTTGTTGAAGCATAATGGGTTGTCGCCATGCAACAAATAGTTCCAATAGGGAGAGAAGAGTTGCTCATATTTGCAGCCATCACGGAAGAGGGCAAGCAATCCAAGCTTGGAGTATAAAGAATGACCATGCAAGCTAGATTGTGGTCAAGAGTAGGTTTTCATGTGCACTAGGGTAGAACCCTAGTTGTTGACGCTTGCTTCAGTTACGTGGGCTCCATAAACCCCAAAAGGTCAAAGTACAACTATATAAGAACATTTATTATGTATATACTAAATTAACTACCTCTTTATATATATATATTTTATTTGTATCTCGATTAAACTTGGTAAAAGCCAATTTATCGTATATGTTCGACATTTTTGAACAAAGTTAAAAAGTGACAACATTTTTTTCTAGGGAAAAAAATGATTAATTTTATTAAAGGTAACAAAATTATAGAACTAGATACTAGTACGTATTTAGGACCACCTCAAGAGGCTTTACATGAGTGGGTATACATTCATTCTAAAAAAATCTCCTTCAAAGATTACATTCAGATAGGAAATATGTTTTGTTTTTGAAGAAAAACTATAGACAAACTTAGTTCCAAATATGTATAATCTGTGCTTTGTGGAGAGAGACAATATTTGATACATATACCTAAAATATCCAACAACAAACGAGTTTAAAAAATCATACAGCTAGATCATTTTTCTAATAGCTATGAAACAATCAAAAAGTTTAATCTAGGATTCATGAAAATGAGAAAAAATATGTCGTTTATTGGATTCAAAGACCTCCCAAGTTCCTTCTTCCAACTCAAATCCTTGTTTGGGCAACCTACTAGCTTTAATATTTTTGTATCTATAGACATGAGAAAATGAGATATGACATAAATCGGATTGTAAATTCTTAATGTCTTGAAATAATGGTTGAAGTAACAAGTTCCTCGACATATTGTCTACTTTCATCCATTGAATAACTAGAAGGGAATCTCCCAAAAGTTGATCTTAATTGACATCCTTTTGAAGAGCTAGAATGAAAACTAGCTTGAGAGGCATGAACTCACCATAATTATGTGTGGCAAGACCAATCTCATCTCTAAAAGAAATAGTAAGGGAAGAGGAAAGAAAAACAATTCCCCTAGCCCCTCCTCAATGAGGATATCCTTGAGAGAATCCGTCAAAGAAAGCCCATGGAAATGCTTCATTTATAAGTGGTGTTGAAACTCAAGAGTAGGTAGGGATTGCAAAAAATTGAGGAAAAACATTGATTATATTAAGAATTTGAGTGGCACGCATGAGGGGTATAGTGTCCTCTCTGTTAGCTCCCAAAATGAATCAGTCACTTGGTTTCATTTTGTAGGTGATAGCATGGTCATCTGTAGGTTTCTCTATTTGTTTTTAATTTCTTATAGTGTCAAAACTTAGGTTTTAAATTCATGCCTTAGAAATAAGTTGATCCATAAAGGTTGTTTCTATAAAATTTCACGAAAAGACTTTCAACAACTAACGCGTGTTGCAAGGTTGATGTTCGCTGGTGAAAGCAGTGAGTTTCAACGGTTAAGGAGTACTTTCCCATAGACAGTTAGCTGGTGAAAGCATGAAACACGTGTTTTTCTTCCACGATTTCAAAAATAAAAAAGACGACACGCTCGACACACGTCACATAATCATTATGAGGCGCTGGTGAAAGCAAATGATGATGATGATTCTGTTATGCACGTCTAAATCAGATATTATGGTGGATCGTGTTCGTGAATGCATGCTTCAACAATGATGGCAATGGAGATGACGAATTCACATTCATCATCACAGGTAAAGGTGCAGTACTACTCATCCAACAACATCAAATCGACACTTCACATTTTGAACACGCACCATTCACAGGCAATATGTTATGGTTCCATATTTGAATTGGCAACACCGAGAGTTTTCACTAGCGCCAAACCCTGGTTCAATCAGGAAACTACCGTGACATTGTTTGCAAATTGTCTGAGTTTCGAGTTACAAATGGCAAGGAAACGAAGCGGTTTATTACTGAGGAAAGAATTGGATAGCCTGTCTTTTTTACAGTCACATCCAGATGTGCAAAAACATTTCTCAGACGCAGGGTGCATGGGTTATGTTGAAAGGTTACAGAATGGTTGCCACCAAACAACAGCTGAAGCGTTTGCTAAATCATATGATGGAAATAGAGCCAGTGTGGGTTCTTTAGAAATGATAGTTGATGAAGTCGCCATTGCCACAACAACCAACTTACCTAGATCAGGCCAGAGCTGGTTTAAGACAACAACAACCAAGAATCTGAATTTCAGAGCATACCTTAAGGCAGAATTCAGAAATATCACCTGGAAGAAAAGCATGCCAGTTTCTCATCTGGAGGACGAATGGCAAGACCTGTTCAAAGGCATTCAAGTCTATATAACCTCAGAAGGCAGGTATGATAAGCTGATGCTATATCATTTCAAACTCTTAGATCATTTCACGGGGAAAACTCTCCTGAATTTACCTTTCTTCTTTCATAAAAGCCTAACCAAAGTATGTAAAAAGATTCGGGTTGAACCTCTAAGTATGAAAAACACTCTTTGTCATTTCGGCCTGATCAAATTGATAATCCTAGAAGAACTAAGACAAAGAGGAAGGACTTGGCAACATTTTCTTTTTTGGGAAGGCTTTGAGACCCAAACTCAGCCCATGAATGAGCAGAAGAAAGTTGTGAAAAAACAATTAACTCCTTAGAGCAGCTCGAGGAGGAGGAGAGCTCTTCCAGGACCACCAGAGGATAGGATTTCTGGCATAAAGTCTCAAAGAGCAAAGAAAAAATTAGATTTTGAAACCACTTCAAAGCAACCTATAGTAAAGAAGACAAATATTCTTAATCTACCATACACAGACTCGGAAACAGAGCCAGAGCAAGAAGATGAAAGTCCAGCCATTAAAAGCCTTGAACACTCCATGGAATTTGCACAAGACTGTGAGACTTTTACTCCCATTGATGAAGGTGAAACATCAAAGAGCAAAAAGTCAAAGAAATCACAAAAACTTAAGCAACTAAAGGAAGTGATTGCTCAACAGGAGGTTTTGGAAAGAGTAATCAAGGCAAGATACAAATCTTTGTCTGACAATTTCGCAGAGACAAATGCAGCATTTGAGAAGTTGGCTCATGAGAGTGTCAAAGACAAAAAGAGAAAGAAGAAAATCACCAAGGACTATAACAGTTTATGGTGGTTAGCAAAACGCCTTAAGAGGAAAATTAAGAAATTGAAGCAGAAGCATAAGTCGCATCCAGATCTACAGGTACTAGCCCAGGTTGTTGTGAATATGCAAGCAGATAAATCAAAGACACACTAAGTTTTTGATAAAACAACAGCTTTGGAGGTGGAAGTTTCCTTTTTGGCCAAGACAGAACTTTCACCAGTGCAAAGGGTAAATTTACAACCAGTTAGCTGGTGAACGATAGAGCTTTCACCAGCTAACCAGCAGATCATAAGGCGAATTAGCTGGTGAAAGCACAAAGATAATTTTTGAAAGCTAAGCTGGAGCAAGGCAATTTTCAAGTATTTAAAGGGGTTTAGGAGCATCAAGGGATTAACCACTTAATCAAGAAACACTCAGCATCAGAAATTCGTGGAGATTTTGAAGACCAAATGCTAAATTGGTCACCTAAAGTTTCGATTATGGTTAATTAAAGGGGTCCAGCTACAAAAGACAGGGGCCTTTACCTTTCCACGACATAACAGAGTCCTAAAGATGATGAAGTACAGATGTCAAGATTGACATAGAAGACAGTTCGAGTTCTAGGAACTAGTCTTTGTTTATCAATTGCATTTAGTTAGTTTCATTGTCTATTTTTAGAGACAGATCCAAGTTTTCAGGATCTTAAAAACCAATTGTAAAAGGCTATAAAGGCCGATCTTTTATAAGAGATAAGGGTTCAAACTAGGAATACATTTTGGCTACTGTATAGACTCTTATTGGATAATAGAATTACAGTCTCCTTTTGCTTTCAATATCAGAAATATTCATGCATCTTGTTTCTGTACTTTATTTTAGTTTATCTTAGCTTTTAAAGACTGTCATCGCTTTATTAAGCTCATAGACTTGAAGTGAAGGATTTCTTACTACCTTGCATTAAGCCCTACACCTAGTTGTATTTGGCAATCAAGATTAGTATTCTTCATCTTCTCCTTTTAAAAAATATCTGGTCTGATTATTGTTTTCTAAAAGCACTGTTTCATTTGAATGTATGATGAGTTGTCTATTACATTAATCATTGAGTGATCCCATTGTTCCAAGCATACCTACACATTATATTCTTAAGTTACCAAGCATCCTTAGCCTACAACCCTAAGGAGTTTCTTGGAGTGATAACAAATTGGCGCCGTTGCCGGGGAAAACGAAATTTAAGCTCTGCTTTCCTGGGATACGACACAGAGTTGATCTTTGATGATAGACAAAGATTAGATATTTTATTGGTTGTAATTATCTATCTGGCGACTCCACAAGTTCATCCTGGCTCCTAAGAGGATCAGTACTAGGGTGAATCCACAAGAATCACCTGTCACACCAGTGCCCAATCCAGAACTAATTCTCAGAAGAGGAAAGACAATTCAGGGTCAAGCTTCAAAATAAGATACAGAAGGTAATCCTCTCTTTAGTTCTGGAAAATCTACTACAGAAAAATTTGAATTGTTTTCCAAGAGTGTTGATGAAAAAACAACTGTAACTACTGTAGAAGAACAAAGTTTTTTTTATCAACAGGAAAATAGCAATGATGATGAATTGACAGATTCAAAATTGGTTGAAAAAGATTTTAAGACTTTAGAAAGAAATCATAGTTCTTCCTCTCTTGAGTATTTCCATTCACAGCAGAAAGAAGATCATTTAAACATCTATACTAGCCTCTTTGCTGTTGAACATTTTCTTCAAGAGCTGTCTGCTAAAGGTGAAGAAAACTTAGCCGAACAACTTGCAAATTTTTACAGAGCCTCATATCAGACCTCTTTCCCATTAGAAGATTCACCTCCTTCACATTCCCCCAATGTTGAAGAGTCGAAGAAGAAAGTATCACCTCTCTCACCCTTGATCATTATGGTTGCACCGCCTCCTTTGATTAAGATGCAACAAATCCTAGCTGCTAGGTATGCGCCACTTATATTGCCAAACCCAGTATCAGCTATGCCAACAGGAGACTATCAAAAGTATATGCCCAAATTCATAGGTGAGGGCGATGTGTCTGTTGAAGAACATATTGAGGCTTTATACAGTTATGCTGAAAACCTTAATATTGAGGAGGAAGATGTTTGGACACGAGTTTTTGTCCAAAGCTTAGATGGCCATGCTAGGAAATGGTTCAAAGAACTCCCTACTGGTTCCATAGTTGGAATTGAGCAATTGGATGATACCTTCTTGAAACACTGGGGTGATAGAAGAGATTTTATATACTATATCACAGAATTTGGAAATCTAAGGAAACAAAATGGTGAGTCAGTCTCTGATTTCACTAAAAGGTTTAACCGGATGTATAGTAAAATACCAACATAGATAAAACCTTCAGATGCTTATGCCAAAATCACATATTCTGATTCTTTTGACTCAGAGTTCTGTTTATTGTTGAGAGAAAGAAGGTCACCTACACTATCTCTAATGCAAGATGTTGCCCTTGAGGTGGAATCAAATATTTTGGCTGCTCAAAAGCTAAAGGGAAATTTTGATAGGAGAAGACCCAGAAATGAAGCTTCTTCTTCATCAAATGCTGACCCAAAGTTGGATAAAATGGCTAAGATGTTAGAGTCTCTAACCTCTGAGATATCTAAGCTCAAAATTGAAAATAAGCAGCGTGTAAAGGGAAGGGGTACTTATGATTATGGAGGTAGAAACCCAAATCAAAATCCTAACAACTTCAGAAGAAATAATCAGCCAACGCAGATTTTGCAAAGAGAAATGAATCCTACTGAAGATCAGAGAATAAAGGCTCCTCTTCAGAATGTCATGATGGATGAAGATGAAGGTGATTATCAAGAAGATGGAGAAGATAATATTCACTGTGTTGGAGAAGAAACAGGGAAATCTTATCTGACACAACACGACTATGAAGAGGCATTGATGACTGAACAGATAGAGGATAATTCTGCTGACGATGGTATTTTTACGACATAAGATAAGAACAGATATAATCTCCGATCTAAGTTTGATAATGCCCAACAGAACGCACCAGCCTCTCCTGAAAAGAGCACAGCCCCTGTTAAGCAAAAAGATCAGACATCAGAGAATCAACAAACAGATCCCTCAAAAGCAAAAGCATCAGCTCCTCCCAAGAACACTGCTGCCCATGTCAAGCAACAAATTCCGAAAAGTCAGACCCCTGTTGAACAACAAAGCATTCAGAAAGCTCCTTTAAATGAGGTAAAAGTCTCTGATAAAGTCCCCTATTCTTTTAATTTTGAGGTTGAAATACAAAAAATTAAAATTCCCATTCCTCTAGTTGAGTTAATGAAAAATGAAACATTCAAGAAATATATCCTCAAAACTTTGGATCCCAAATCTATATCCCCTTCTGCTGATATTCTCAACATATATGATGAAAAGCCAACCATTACTCTGGGCCAAATGATAGAAGATAAAGATGAAATATGTCCTCCTTTTTACATCTTTCTAAATATTCATGAGAAAACATTACATAACTGTTTGTTGGACTCCGATGCTTCTCACAATTTAATGCCAAAGGCGGTCATGGATGAGCTTGGGCTAGAGATCACTAAGTCTTACCACGATCTTTTCTCTTTTGACTCTCGAAAAGTCAAATGTCTCGGAATGATCAAGGACTTGGTTGTAACTTTAACCCAAGCATCCATGAAAACTATGGTTATGGATATAGTAGTGGCAGACATCCCACCTAAATTTGGATGTTTGTTATCAAGATCGTGGATGAAGAGGCTAGGTGGCACTCTTCAAATGGATCTCTCCTATGCTACTATCCCTATTTTTGGAGGGGTAAACAGAAGGTTATACAGGGAATCACAACTGGCATATGTAATCAGTGACGAACAAAATCCATCCAACCATCCTATTTATTCTGTCGACACAGGTATGGGATCTTGCATTTTACAAATTGATGATTCATTACCAGATGCATTGCTGCTTAGAAAGCCCGCAGTTCAGTGCACAGAAGTAGCAGAGGATGATCTTTGGACCATGTTCTTTGATGGTGCTTGTACCAAAGAATCAGCAGGAGCAGGAGTGGTATTGATTTCTCCTTCAAAGAAAACTTCTCATTTGTCCTTTAAGCTTGATTTTAAAGTGACTAACAATATTGCAGAGTATGAGGCACTGCTCCTAGGGTTAAATGTAGCCAAAGAAATGGAGATTAAAAAATTACATGTTTTCGGGGACGCAGATTTAATCATTCAGCAAGTAAATAAGTCTTTTCAAGCAAAACATGTCAGGCTGAAAGCATATAGAGATGAAGTTTTGAGGGAAATTCATACTTTTGCAGATTTCAAAATTTCATATGTACCCAGAGAAATGAATGAATTGGTTGATTCATTAGCTGTGTTGGCCTGTGCTTTTATACCTCCTCTACCTCATAAATTGAATTACGAAATTCAAGTTAAGTATAGGCCATCCCTCCCTGACAATGTAAAATTCTGGAAGGTTTTTGAAGACGATGCTGAACTCACTAGATTTCTTACAGTAATAGACGAGTTTGCAGATTTGCAAATTGATCAGGAGAATGAACATGACGATGAAGCTGAGAAGCCAAAATTCAGAAGCAAAATTGCAGTGCATGAAATAGTACAACCGTCCACCAACAGAATTCCTAAAGGTTTGGTCCCTTTAGAAAAGCTTTTTGATAACAATGATGTAGTTGTCAAATTGGAAAAGGGGAAAAAAGATTCAGAAGTTTTGCAGTATAATGTAGCCAGCGAACATGATCCTAAATATGTCAACTTAGCTTCACATTTGACTGAAAAACAAAAGGCTGATTATGGTGAATTGTTAAAGGAGTTTGTTGACATCTTTGCTTAGAAATATGATGACTTGAAGACTTTCGACACAGAGGTAATTTAGCACAAGATCCCCTTGAACAAAGATACCAAACCATTTAGGCAGAAACTTAGATCCTTTAATCATTTGTTGTTGCCTACAATGGAAAGGGAAATCAAGAAACTATTGGATGCTCGCATTATCATACCTCTCAGATATTCAGAATGGATTGCAAATATTGTGCCGGTCAGAAAGAAGAATGGAGAGATAAGACTCTGCGTGGATTTCAGAAATTTGAATAAGTGCTCTAGGAAGGACAACTACCCACTACCCAAAATGGAACATATTTTGCAGAAGGTGTCAGGATCAAAGGTGATGTCTTTTATTGATGGGTTTTCCGGATACAATCAGATTGCTGTCCATTCAGACAATAGAGAAAAGAATGTTTGTACTACTCCATGGGGTATGTTTATGTACGAAAAGATGCCCTTTGGATTGATGAATGCAGGAGCGACATTCCAAAGGGCGATGGACATTGCTTTCGTTGGGGAGAAAGACAAATTCGTCTTGATATATCTTGATGACATTACTGTTTTTTTGAACAACCATGAACATCATTTGCAACATTTGAAAAAGACATTCCTAAAATGTCGAAGGTATGGCATTTTTCTTAATCCAAAAAAATCAAATTTCGCACTTAAGGAAGGGAAATTACTTGGACATATTGTTTCAGCTAATGGGGTGAGGATCGACCCAAAAAGAGTAGAAGCAATTAAAAATTTGTCTCTTCCTAGATCAAAGAAGGACATTCAGTCTTTCCTTGGGACTATAAACTTTATCAGAAGGTTTATAGTAAACTTTGCAGAACTCACAAAGCATATCACTTCTATGTTAAGAAAGAACTCCTAAGTAAAATGAACTGAAGAAGCCAAACACTCATTCAATGCTATCAAGGAAGCCATTATGACAGCCCATGTTTTAATCAGCCCCGACTTCGCCGAGTTTTATATCTTTTCATTTGCTTCAAAAGATACAATTGCAGCAGTACTATTGCAGAGAAATGCCGATGATCAGGAGCAGCCAGTTGCCTTCTTCAGTAAAGTCTTGAGGGATGCAGAGGTGAAGTATGAATTATTGGAGAAACAAGCATATGCACTCATCAAGTCATTAAAAGCTTTCAGAGTTTACATCCTGCAAGCCAAGGTAATAGCTTACGTACCTTCCAGTTCAGTGAAAGATGTGCTTATACAACCCGACATAGATGGTAAAAGGAGTAAGTGGATAGCAAAGTTAATTGAATTTGATGTTGAAATTAAATCGACAAAACTTGTGAAAGGTCAAGGCCTTGCCAAACTTCTTGCAGAAGAAAATTGTAAACTGCTTGAAATAAATTTGGTAAGTGTAAATGCAGATAATGTTCAGTCTTTAGAGGATAAAGGAAGTGAGGAAATGCAAGTCTCAGCTCACCTAGCTAATTGCAAATGGTACAACCACATTATTCATTTTCTGCAAACTTTATCAGTCCCTTCAGATTTGACAAAAACACAAGGAAGGGCTTTAAAGCTCAAAGCCATGAATTTCTGCATGAATAGCAACTTATTGTTCTGGAAAAATCCAATAGGTTTATTATTGAGGTGCATAAACCAAGAGGAAGCAGCTAAGGTCATGACTGAGTTCCATAATAATGAATGCAGAGGACATCACTATTGGAAGACTACCGCACATAAAATCTTAAGATCTAGTTATAACTGGCCATCCTTATTTTCAGATGTGTGAGAGTTTGTGAGAACATGTGACAAGTGCCAAAGGTTTGCAGGCAAACAACAACTGAAATCTCAGACCTATAGTGGTCACAGGTCCCTTCCAGCAATGGGGTCTGGACTTCATAAGTGAGATTCACCCGCCTTCTAGCAGTCAGCACAGATGGATCCTTGTTGCCACCGATTATTTTACAAAGTGGATTGAGGATATTCCTACCAGGAACGCCAATCATACTGTCATCATTAATTTTCTGCAAGAAAACATATTCGCCATATTTGGTTGCCCTAAGAGAATAGTCACTGATAACGCTACTGCATTCAAAGATAAACTCTTGGTAAAACTATGTGAAGAGTTGGGATTTTAGCTAGTACATTCCACTGCTTACTATCCAGAAGGAAATGGCTTAGCTGAGTCATCGAATAAGAGTTTAGTCAGAATTATAAAAAAGTTGCTTGAACAAAATACCAGAGGCTGGGATTCCAAGCTAAAATTTGCTTTGTGCCCTGATAGGGTTACAAATAAAAAGTCAATTGGTACATCCCCCTTCAAGTTGGTATATGGTACTGAAGCCATATTTCCTGTTCAATTTGCACTGCTAGTTGCAAAGTTTTTACAAGAAACTAACTCTTAACCAAGTGATTTAACTCGAAGGATCCACAATCTGGTAGAGTTGTAGCAAGATAGAGAGCAGCTTCTGGAAAAGACAGAATTACACGAAGAAAAGATGCAGGAGATTTTCGACAAGAAAGTCAAAACAAATAATTCAGAGTCAAGGAGATTTTCTGGAACTAGTCTTAAAATGGGATGCAGCAAGGCAAGAGAAGGGGAAAAATGACAAATTTGATGCTCTCTGGGCAGGTCCTTTCGTCATAACAACAGTTCAGCAGAATAATACCCTTGTTCTCCAAAATCTTGCAGGCGAGGAAGTAGCAGGTGGCCCTTTCAACGGGCGTTTTCTAAAGACCTATTTTTCATAAGGCTTTTCTTAAAGCCCTGTTTTACTTGTACATATTCTTTTCAGTTCAATTTTCATTGTTCTTATTACTTGAATAACTCCATGCCCAATGGTACTGAACAAAACAATTTTTCAATTTTCAAATTGTAATAAAGGCTACTGAATGTAACTAGGTTCTTGGTGACCTCACAGGGAGGTATCCATCCCAGTTGGAGCCAAATGTTAGCTCCCAAAATGAATCAGTCACTTGGTTTCATTTTGTAGGTGATAGCATGGTCATCTGTAGGTTTCTCTATTTGTTTTTAATTTCTTCTAGTGTCAAAACTTAGGTTTTAAATTCATGCCTTAGAAATAAGTTGATCCATAAAGATTGTTTCTATAAAATTTCATGATAAGACTTTCAACAGCTAACGCGTGTTGCAAGGTTGATGTTAGCTGGTGAAAGCGATGAGTTTCAATGGTTAAGGAGTACTTTCCCACAGACAATTAGCTGGTGAAAGCACGAAACACATGTTTTTCTTCCACGATTTCAGAAATCAAAAAGACGACATGCTCGACACATGTCACATAATCATTATGAGGCGCTGGTGAAAGCAAATGATGATTATGATTCTGTTATGCACGTCTAAATCGGATATTATGGCGGATCGTGTTCATGAATGCATGCTTCAATAATGATGGCGGTGGAGATGACGAATTCACATTCATCATCACAGGTAAAGGTGCAGTACTACTCAGTCGACAACATCAAATTGACACTTCACATTTTGAACACGCACCGTTCACAGGCAATATGTTATGGTTCCATATTTGAATTGGCAACACCAAGAGTTTTCACCAGCACCAAACCCTGGTTCAATCAGGAAACTACCGTGACATTGTTTGCAAATTGTCTGAGTTTCGAGTTACAAATGGCAAGGAAACGAAGCGGTTTATCACTGAGTAAAGAATTGGACAGCCTGTCTTTTTTACAGTCACATCAAGATGTGCAAAAACGTTTCTCAGACGCAGGGTGCATGGGTTATGTTGAAAGGTTACAGAATGGTTGCCACCAAATAACAGCTGAAGCGTTTGCTAAATCATATGATGGAAACAGATCCAGTGTGGGTTCTTTAGAAATGATAGTCGATGAAGCCGCCATTGCCACAACAACCAACTTATCTAGATCAGGCTAGAGCTGGTTTAAGACAACAACAACCAAGAATCTGAATTTCAGAGCATACCTTAAGGTAGAATTCAAAAATATCACCTGGAAGAAAAGCATGCCAGTTTCTCATCTAGAGAATGAATGGAAAGACCTGTTCAAAGGCATTCAACTCTATATAACCTCAGAAGACAGGTATGATAAGCTGACGCTATATCATTTCAAACTCTTAGATCATTTCACAGGGAAGACTCTCCTGAATTTACCTTTCTTCTTTCATAAAAACCTAACCAAAGTATGTAAAAAGATTCGGGTTGAACCTCTAGGTATAAAAAAAAACTCTTTGTCATTTTGGCCTGATCAAATTGATAATCCTAGAAGAACTAAGACAAAGAGGAAGGACTTGGCAACATTTTCTTTTTTGGGAAGGCTTTGAGACCCAAACTCAGCCCATGAATGAGCAGAAGAAAGCTGGGAAAAAACAATTAACTCCTCAGAGCAGCTTGAGGAGGAGGAGAGCTCTTCCAGGACCACCAGAGGATAGGATTTCCGGCATAAAGTCTCAAAGAGCAAAGAAAAAATTAGATTTTGAAACCACTTCAGAGCAGCCTACAGTGAATAAGACAAATATTCTTAATCTACCATACACAGACTCGAAAACAGAGCCAGAGCAAGAAGATGAAAGTCCAGCCATTAAAAGCCTTGAACACTCCATGGAATTTGCACAAGACTATGAGACTTTTACTCCCATTGATGAAGGTGAAACATCAAAGAGCAAAAAGTCAAAGAAATCACAAAAAATTAAGCAACTAAAGGAAGTGATTGCTCAACAGAAGGTTTTGGAAAGAGTAATCAAGGCAAGATACAAATCTTTGTCTGACAATTTCGCAGAGACAAATGCAGCATTTGAGAAGTTGGCTCGTGAGAGTTTCAAAGACAAAAAGAGAAAGAAGAAAATCACCAAGGACTATAACAGTTTATGGTGGTTAGCAAAACGCCTTAAGAGGAAAATTAAGAAATTGAAGCAGAAGCATAAGTCGCATCCAGATCTACAGGTACTAGCCCAGTTTGCTGGGAATATGCAGGGAGATAAATCAAAGACACACTAAGTTTTTGATAAAACAACAGTTTTGGAGGTGGAAGTTTCCTTTTTGGCCAAGACAGAACTTTCACCAGCGCAAAGGGTAAATTTACAACCAGTTAGCTGGTGAACGACAGAGCTTTCACCAGCTAACCAGCAGATCATAAGGCGAATTAGCTGGTGAAAGCACAAAAATAAATTTTTGAAAGCTAAGTTGGAGCAAGGCAATTTTCAAGTATTTAAAGGGGTTTAAGAGCATCAAGGGATTAACCACTTAATCAAGAAACACTCAGCATCAGAAATTCGTGGAGATTTTGAAGACCAAATGCTAAATTGGTCACCTAAAGTTTCGATTATGGTTAATTAAAGGAGTCCAGCTACAGAAGACAGGTGCCTTTACCTTTCCACGACACAACAGAGTCCTAAAGCTGATGAAGTACAGATGTCAAGATTGACATAGAAGATAGTTCGAGTTCTAGGAACTAGTCTTTGTTTATCAATTTCATTTAGTTAGTTTCATTGTCTATTTTCAGAGACAAATCCAAGTTTTCAGGATCTTTAAAACCAATTGTAAAAGGCTGTAAAGGCCGATCTTTTCTAAGAGATAAGGGTTCAAACTAGGAATACATTTTGGCTACTGTATAAACTCTTATTGGATAATAGAATTACAGTCTCCTTTTGCTTTCAATATCAGAAATATTCATGCATCTTGTTTCTGTACTTTATTTCAGTTTATCTTAGCTTTTAAAGATTGTCATCTCTTTATTAAGCTCATAGACTTGAAGTGAAGGATTTCTTACTACCTTGCATTAAGCCCTACACCTAGTTGTATTTGGAAATCAAGATTAGTATTCTTCATCCTCTTCTCTTAAAAAATATCTGGTCTGATTATTGTTTTCTAAAAGCACTGTTTCATTTGAATGTATGATGAGTTGTCTATTACATTAATCATTGAGTGATCCCATTGTTCCAAGCATACCTACACATTATATTCTTAAGTTACCAAGCATTCTTAGCCTACAACCCTAAGGAGTTTCTTGGAGTGATAACACTTTCCTTCAAATAGTTCAACATTTATGGCTAGCTAAATCCCCCGGGATAAAGGTGAGGGGAAGTGCTTTGGATGATTTTTTGTCCTTGTTCTACATCCATTGTCATAAGTTTTCTTCTATGGTGTTCCTTGTCCTGGAGTTATGGAGGCCGGTTAGGCCTTCTATTTCCTTCCAAACTTGTTTTGAAAAGGGATAGGAAATAGTTAGATAAAATTTTGATTATAGATCTACTTCGTAGAGGTAACATCTGTTGGGGCCTTCAAAGCGTCTTTTTTTTTTTAATTTTCTAGGTGAGAGCCATGTTATTGAGGAGAAGCCACATAAAAAGTTTGGCTTTTGCAGGGCATTTGAACTTTCAAATAGATTTCCACCACTAGAGTGGTGGCTAGTCGTTTCCTTCCATAGCTAGTGCCTTGTATTGAAGAATCTTAGGCTCATATCCTCTAGAGGGATTTAGAGACCAGAGGAGTTCATCCTCATCATCATTTAGGATGATATTGCATCTCCTGAGATAGGGAATGTAAGATTTCCAAGTCTCGTCATATTCTTCGCTAAGTTCTATATCTCTCCACGAGAGTCAATGCTATTACCAAATATTCATGGCCTTCCCATGGGTGATGTCACAAAGGGTGAAAAATCCTTTGGCTCTAAGATTTTTTTTTTTCGAGGTAATATCTCATGGGAAATCCTCGACTACTTCCCCACTTTGTGGATGGTAAATGAGGTAAATCGTCGGTCATGATTACGTTCAGGCCTAACCCCAAGAGGGAACAAGAGATTCGAACCCGTGACCTCCTCCGCTGAGGATAGCTTTACGTCTGGCTCAAAACCACTTGAGTTAATCCTTGTAGCTACCTTTGGCTCTGTGATCTTGAATGAGGGGAATTGGAAATCTATGAGAGTCCCTACTTCCAATCGAAGGATCGAGTCTAATCAAGATCCTTTCTCCATTTCCAACCTTCCATATCAGCCAATTCCCTATGAGGAGGGAAGCTATGATGGTGGCTTTCCATGTTATTGAGGAGTTTGGGGTCTCTATGTTTGGAGAATGTACCCAATCTTCTATGGAAGTGGAGGGTAGGTATTTGTATTTAATATTTTGGGCCCAAAGGCATGTACCCCGCATGAGGTGCCATACATTTTTGGAAGCTAAGGATTTTGAGAAGAGGAATAGAGTTTTTATCCCCCAACAAACTTGATATTTTGGTATAGCAATTTTTTTCTAGGAAACCAGATCCATTCCTTTCTTTTATAAGGCCTCTGACCAAATGAAATGATAGAAAAGTGGTATGATTCACTCTGGTATTCCTTTTGGTATCCAAGTGAGGGACATCCAATAAACTAGAATGGCCTCTAAAACATATTTTACCAGGACTAAGCGCCCACCGAGGGAAAGCCATCCAGTACACCAATAATTTATTTTTTCTCAATCTTGGATATGAGCCACTACTAATTATCCTTGAGATAAATATTGGCTTTTAGATGAAATCTGAGATATTTAAAATCTACGTCAAAAGTAGAAATTGGGAAAGGGAAAATTTCATTAATGTGGGTTTTCTTGGCTTCGGAGAGACCCTAGCAAGACACCATTTATTTGGTTGATTTTATCATCATGCCCATGGATACACAAAAGAGATATAAGATCTCTTTGAGTTTGTCTACCATCTATTTTGAACCACCACAGGAAATAAGAATGTCGTTGACAAATAGTAATTGAGAAACAAGGTAGGAATTGCCAATTTGAATACCTTTGAATGTTCCATTTGTCAAGGTTTCCTTGAGATCTCTACTAATACCTTTTACAACTAGTAAGAAGAGGATATGGGATAGTGGACATCCCTATCGAATACCTCATCCATGCTTGAAAAAAAAGGAGGTTTCTCCATTGATTAAGACTATGAAGGAAACCGAGGTTCTACAACCCATTATCCAAGCCACAAAATGGAGACCGAACCCCAAGTGGATGAGAATGAGATGTAGACAGAGCCAACTTACTCTGTCAAAATATTGGAGAGGTCCACTTTAGCAATCATAGCCTTCAAGTTCCTTGATTGAATAGAGTGTATACCTTCTTGGGAAACCCATATGGCCTCATAAATTTGTCTACCTTCCATAAAGACAAACTATCCAGGTGAAATCTATTTCGAGAGGATACCCTTCAGTCTTTGAGAGATGGTTTTTGAAATGATTTGTCAAATGTTATTGCACAGTGAAATGGGTCTAAAGATTTCATATCACGTGGGATTATTGTATTTTGGGATAAGGGTAATGAATGTGGTGTTGAAGGCTACCAAAATTTTCCCATAAGTTTTTATGGCCTCTACCACCCTTCAAAGATCAATTTCAATGAAATCATACCAACTAAGAAATAATCAAATGGGTAGGCCATTAGGTCCCGAACTCTTGTGTTTATGAAGGCTTTGTAGAACTCTAAGAAGCTCCTCTTTTCCCACCTCAACCACACGGCTCTGATTGTCTTCAGGTTCCACAAATTGAGGGCATAAACCAGAAATATGAATTATGGCATCAATGGTGGCACAATTATTTTCTTTCAACATGATTTGAAAGTATCTGACCCTTTCAATATATATTTTAGGGAATTTTTTAGCCTAGGTATCATCCTCTTTATCTATTTTCCACATGGAGTCTATACCTTTTCTGTAGTTGGAAAAATGATGAAAGAATTTGATGTTTTTAGCCCCTGCTTGGAGCCAAATCACCCTACTCTTGAGACAACATTCCTTCTCTTTATTGAGTAGGATCTTTCTTCTTTTGTTTTCAAGTTGACTCAGTTCAACCTTCTGAGATTCCAACAAGAAACCAAACCCTCTGATGAAAGCATCGAGGTTAGGGCCTCTTCCACCTCTTAGAGGATTCTATCATTTAATTCCCTTTTTTCTTTTGACCATTGTATTGTTGCTTGTTTAGCCTTTTTCATATTAAGGTGAAATTGAATGGTTGGTGATTCATTGAGAGAGTTGTCAAAAGGAGTCTAGGGGTCCTAAAGTTTTTTGATAAAGTCTTGTTCTAGAATCCATTCATGGTTTAGCTTAAAGGGGTTTAGTGGTTTTCCTTTTGTTGGTGCCACTTCCAAAAGAACCAAAAGGCGGTAAGAGTTTCCTCCAACTGATACCCATTGGTGAATTTTGAGGACCTCCTTAAGAAAATCCTCCAAGACCATGAAGAGATCAAGTCATTTAGCAACCCTAGCTTCACCTATTTGTAGATTGGTCTAGGTTGGGGTAATTTTGTATGGCTCAATATCCAAGAGCCCTACTTGTTCCAAATTTCTAATGAAGAAGTTTGAGAGGTAGTCCACTTGGGTAGTAGGCTCCCAAACCTTAGATGCATCGAGTAAGAAATTAAGGTCTCCACCTAATACCAACATCGCTCCATGGAGCCAATAATTGTTAAATAAATGTTCCAAAAAATCCATTATGTCATAGTAAGGGCCATATATTCAAGGAAATGATTTATTTCCCAAGATTGAGAGAGAAGAGGGAGGTCCCCAACCCTGATGCAAAATCCGATGAATTAGAGAGTGAAAAAAGCCCAGACTTCCAACTTGTAACCAGATCCACAGACCTTCCTAAAGAATTGACAAAATTGAAATTTTATCCTTTGAGAATATTGGAGAGGTCATGGGTTACCTTTTCCCCATATGTCATCAACTTTGTAGGAAGATGATAGAGGGTTTGTGAAAATCAATCAACCTCTTAATGGCTAGTTTCTTGAAGGGATTAGTCAATCATGTATAGTTTAGGGTTAAAAGCATAATTTTGTACTACCCTTTGGGGATGATTCTCTAAGGGCCTTGATTAGAGATTGTTGACGATTGATTTTGACTTCAAAGTTTGCTTGTTTCTACACGATGGAAATGTAGGATTTTCTTCCTCTATGTGATGCTTTAAGGTGTGTTTCTTCAAGTTGTCCTAACCCTCCTCTTAATCCTCCTTCAATGAGGTCATGCTTCTGGAATGAGGTCTAAGATTGTATTTAGTAGACTCGGTTGAGTAGGAATATCCATGGAATTCTAAGTCAAGATTTTTCTCTTGGGGGAGCAAAGAGGGGAGTGGAGGCTTGAGTCAATTGAAAGGGTCTCTCTTATTCTTTCAAGTGGGATTTGGGGGGAATTTAGTGGTTTTGAAATGCATGATAAATTGGAGAGAAAATCCCCATGACTGTTTCCATATTTAAGTTGTAGAACTAATTCCTAGGTCCCAATAAGCACTTGTCCAGTGGAATTATAAATTAGGGGCTAGGAGATGAAAAATTCTTACTTGATACTATTGTGAGCTCCTATTGGGTGATCTTGTTGTCCATGAGAGGGATTTGAAGTTGAATTGTTAGGCACTAGAATAGTCTCTCTAAGAGTCTCCTGAAGCCTTTCTGAAGGGTTTTCTTCTTTTCGGGGAGGAATAGAAGCTTGAACAAATGGAGGGTTTTTCTGAACCCAAACTTTCCTTTTAAAACGGAGCATGCATTCTTTTATCAGATGACCATATTCATGGCAGTCTCCACACTTGAAAGGGAACCCTTCATAGTCAAAATCTTGGTAGAACAAAAACGATCATTTTCTAATGATAATGGAATCTACCAATCCTTCAGATAGTTCTAGGCCCACCAAAACCTTAGCCATCCCCATGTAACCAGTATCACGAAATAAATAGTCCACCTCATAAAACAGACCTAGTGAATTACCAATATCCTTAAAGACTTCCTCAAACTAAAGAATCGGTGGAAGCCCCTAGTATTCTTACCCAAATGGGGAGTAAAATCAAGTTGATCTAAATGGGCATCAAAATCCACATCCCATTTTTTAGATATAGGGCTTGAGAGCCTCATTTCCATTGGTTTCTAACGACTGTGTTTCCATTCTTTGCTACCTTGAATGCCCAAACCAACCAACATTTCACTAGGACCATACTACGTGGTATATAACCTAGAAGTGCACCAAATTTTTCCTTTGTCCAAGATTTGAGCAAATCAACACCCATTCTTCTACTCGGGCACCTACCAACAATCCTAGAATTTTCAAACTCCGTTATTTCATTAAGTTTCACAATTTCACCAAGTAGTGTGTTAATGGTTTTCGCTTTTCTTTTGATGGATTTCCTACATTTGTGAGAGTTCCCTAAATCTCCTGGTCACATGTAGTCTTATGTAGAGACATTGGGATTAGTGGAGGGAATGCCACTCATTAGCTCAGTTGTTGAACCCGATCTGATGAAACCCTGGCTCTGGTGGCCAAATGAACTTCTTTCAACAGAACCAAACCCTATCAAGCCTGCCATCACATCTAGGGGGATTACATCATGTGAAATGATAACTTGGGATTTATTTATTTGTGCTTGGAATAACTCCCCCCTCATATTCTTATGCAGGGAGGGATTTCCCTCTCTCGACAGATCTTTTATAGCGCACTTACTAGTTCCTTCCTCGTGTGGGATTTGAATGACGAGTTGGCCTGAAGTAAGGGTTGTCACTATATCAATATTTTGTGTAGTCGAGTTAGCCAACTGTAGGGTGATTTGGATTCGATCCAACTCTCTAGGATGGTCTAATTTGGCATATCTCATGGATGTAAGTCCTAAATTTATTCCTAAGGAGGAATTAGGGTCCATAAAACTATGAATGTCCATTGAATTTAACTAGATCTACTAGTCCTATTATGGGTCATCCAAATCCACTAGATATTCTTCCATTGGCCTATGGGAGGGGATGTCAAGAAAGAGTGCACCTTGGCTTACCTTTGATTGAAACCCAAATGATTTACCTGAACATCCTTATTCCATATATCAAAGCATGGAAAACATAAAGGGACAACTTAGATCCAACATTTTTATTATTTGTTGGCGCCTCCCATTATTTTTAGTACTATTAATGGCTAGGGTTTCACTGGCCACTTGCCTCTTGTATCCCAGTGACTCAATCTAGCCTCTCACCTCAGTCACCTCAGTCTCGAGTTTCCCAGTTATTTGACACTATAGTAAAGAATTTGTGGAGCTCTGGCCTATGAACGTAGTGGGTTGTTGGAGCTCAAACTTGTAGTATCACCTTCGATTTTTGTTTCTAATGGAAAATGGTGGTAGTTGAAAGTTTGTTGGAACCCTTGCTACAGTCAATTCACCACTCCATGTTTTTTTTTTTTAGATTAATGCCAGGTGTCTATTAGTAGAGTGATNTTGAGTTGGAGATTCATGCGGGGGGGTGGGGGGGGATGCTACTAAGATCTAACTAAAATCTTTCATGTGCAATGGCATCATACCTCCACCGTTAAACCCAAAAGGAATGTTGTCTAAATCTAAGGTTTTTGAAACTTGACGACCATTGGGAAATGCTTGGGTTCAATGTGTGTGGGAAGGCTAAGTGGGCTAGTAAATCTATGTGCCCTTCTAACTGGGTGAAAATGTAACAGCATATTATTAATGATTAATTATAGTTATAATTATAATTTATAAAAATAAAAATAAAAAATATTATTATAATAAACTTTTAATTTTATTAAATATTATATATTCACATTTAATAATAAATGCTAATTTTACTATAAATTAAAAATTTATTAAAATTGTCCCCGAGGTGTAGGATAGTCGGTGACAAAGTGTGTTGTTAAGGCACACCGTGATGTTAAGTCATCCGTTCAAAACCTGCGGGGACAAAAGATCTAGTCATGTTAAAGATTGGTGTGGCTTAGGCCGGCTGCAATCCCTGAGTGATTTTAACAGCTTAGATGCCCCTGAGTCATAGTTTCTCAGCCATAAACTAGTCCCACAGGTCACAAACAAACTAGCAAATATTTTTTTTTTATTAAAATATATATATAATTTGACTTATTCATGATTATGATTGTGTATCCTCATGCAACATGTTTTGATTCCATAATGAAGGACACACTAGCAAATAATTTTTTATTTATTAATATATATATATATATATATATATATATATATATATATATATATATATATATAATTTGACTTATTCATGATTGTGAAGGATATAATTTGACTTATTCATGATTATGATTGTGTATCCTCGTGCAACATGTTCTGATTCCATAGTGAAGTATTAAAATTTGATAAAGAAAGACCTAATTTGACATATTCGTTTATAATTTGATAAAGAAAGACATAATAATTTGACATATTAGTTATTCTTAAAGAAAAAAATTGATTTATTTATTTATTCATAGTTATAATTTTTTATAATTTTTTTATTATTATTCACTTAAAATATTATTAAAAAATATTAAAAAAAATAATATATTATATTTACAAAATCATTATATCAACTAAATATTAAAAAATATATTAATTATTTTTATTATTTTAGTTTTTTCATAATGATTACATTAAAATAAAACAAATGAAAATGAAAATATTTTTTTTTGGTGAATTTGACTTCTTTTATATAAAATTAAGTTACAATACAATGTTGTAATAAATATGTCACGTTAATAAATAAATATTAATTTTATTATAAATTATAAGTTTAATAAAAAATATAATTTGACTTATTAAGATATGGTTTGATTTATTTATGATTGTGATTTAAAAGTTAAATTTAAAAAAATAAAAATAAAAACGTAGACTTATTGTCTCCTGCATCAAGAAAGCCTGCCACAAAACTTCTTTGATTGGGGAGAATTAAAGATTTGAAAAGTGTTGATTTCTTTTTGTTTTTCCAATAATTAAAGTATTATATTCGTTTATTATTATTTAATATGCAAAAGGATCACAATTGAAAGATAGATATCCACATAACAATAAGATATATCCTCACGGAAACCCTCAAGGGGGAGAAAACTTTGCAAACTTTCCTTAGTATAGATTCCTCCAACATGTACAATGTCATGCAATGTTCTTTCACTAAATCAAGACCAAAGAGACCCAAACACAAACCAAGAATAAACTCCTAGATAAGTGCGTACTACTGTCTTGTACTTATATTCAATGAAATATCAAAATGACTCAATATAACCTCTATTTATACTTTAAAAGACCTAAAAGACATGACTTATCAATAAACCCTTTCATAATTACAATTATGAATAGCTTCTAAAATTACATAAAATCTCAACAGTCCCTCTTAATGAGGAAGATATTCTATCGGGCACAGACTCTAACAATGGCGTCATCCACATGAGCTCATGACCATGGACTGTCGGACACACGGATCTATAGATCACAGGAAATCCATAGTGACTTCACAACATGCATCCAGGGCCAGTGGGTAGCTCTCCAATAACTACAACATGTTATCATGAGACTATCCAGTTTCCCATAGAAAACTCAGATATCTTATGCATGACATCCAATACCTTGCGATAACATCTATATCTCGTCTCGTTAGCATGCATCCAAGGCCAGTGGGTAGCTCTCCAATAGCTACAACATGTCATCATGACATCCACTACCATGCGATAACATCTGAATCCATCATTCCATCTAAAGAGGGACTATGTCAAGCTTGTACCTGAAGTACTCAAATTTCTTCCTTGACAATGGCTTTGTCAACACATCCACAACCTTCTCATTGGTAGTCACATATTGGAGCCTCACTGCTCCCTTCTACACCATATCCTTGATATATTGATACCTGATTTCGATATGCTTTTACCTATCATGAAACACAAGGTTCTCTGACAACTTTATACAACTTTGGTTGTTGCACAAGATACAAGTCGTCTCCATCGCAATATCAAATAATCTAGTCAGGAATTTATGAAGCCACATTGCTTTGCGACTTGTTGCACATGTTGCCACATACTCTACCTCAGTCATACTGAGTGCTACACATCATTGCTTCTTACTAATCCATGAAATCATAACAGATCCCAAAGTAAAGCAACATCCTAATGCACTTTTCCAGTTTGCAACTCTACCAGCCCAATCTAAATCTGAATATACAAGTAGACTGATCTCACTATCTACAACATACTCGAGCCCATAATCCATTGTACCTTTAAGGTACCTCATCACATGTTTTACTGCAATTAGGTGAACACATTTAGGGTCAACCATGTATTGACTCAAGGTGTTCACAACAAAACATATATTTGGTCATGTATTTTTCAAATACATCAATGATCCAATCATTTTCTTGTATAATGTAGCATCCACAACCTCTGAAGTCGTATCATCCAACAATTTCATATTTGATGCCATCGGTATGGCCATCGGTTTACAATCCAACATCTCGAACCTCTTCAGAATCTCCACAACATATTTTCCCTGATTTAAGAAGATCTCATTCTTCCTCTACCATACCTCTAGACCCAAACATTAGTGCATCAAACCTAGGTCTTTCATTTTGAACTCTGCAACGAGTTTTCATTTACACTCAATGATGAGCTTCTCCACTCATTTCAAGAACAAGTCATCCACATATAGTATTAATATCACTGGTCCATCATCCTAAACCTTGAAGTAAAGGTTACAATCTTCACTCCTCTTGGTAAATCCCAAGCTCATCAGAAACCCATCAATTCGACCATACTATGCTCTCGATGCCTGCTTCAATCCATATAATTCCTTTTTTAACCTGCACACGTGTGTCTCCCTGTCATATGTCTCGAATCCTTGTGGTTTTTCCACGTAAACCTCTTCCTCTATTACCCCATTCAAAATGTCGTCTTCACGTCCATTTGTTGAACCTTCCATTTCATCATAGTAGCTATTGAAAGAACAACCCTTATTGAAGTATATCTTTCCACGGGAGCAAAAGTCTCCTCGTAGTCAATTCCTTCCTTCTTAGAAAATCCTCGTGCTACAAATCTAGCCTTATAGTTCTCAATGCTTCCATCTGCAACATGCTTCATCTTGAATATCCACTTGGAGCTCACAACAGATTTTTCCTTGGGTTTGGGAACCACATCCCAAACGTCATTCTTCACTATTGACTGGTATTCCTCGACCATGGAATCCTTCCATTCTTTCTTTCCTACAACTTCTTCATAGTTGGTAGGCTCTATATCAATGATATCACAGAATAATGCCACATAGTCGGGATATGGTTTTGGTTTGTTGACTTTCCTAGATGATCCATCCTGGGCACCATATCTCTCTACATCTTTGATGGCCTCTTGTACCCAAGTTGGTCTTCTCTTTTGTGTAGGATTCTCCATAGGCCTATGTGCTTTAGCCATATCCTAATCCTCGGGAATGGATTCCTATACTTCCACTTCTCTTGTCTCTACGGCTCTAGGAACTCCATTCTCTTTGTCATGAGATCCATCTGCATGAACTTGCTTGGACTTGTGAAAAACTACATCCTCATCGAAGATGACATCCCTGCTAATCTTGATCTTCTGGTTACCAGGAATGTATACTTTGTAGGCCTTCGATGTGTCACTGTACCCAAAAAATGTACCTTTCTTTCCAGATGGGTCCAACTTTGTTCTCTTTTCCTTGGGGATATGCACATATACAAGACAACCAAATATCCTTAGGTGGATGAACTCTAGCTTATCTCCTTAAAACATTTCCTCCGATGTCTTGTTTTCAAGAAATCGATGGGGACTTATGTTTTGTACATACAAAATTGTCATCACATCTTCTGCCCATAAATACATAGGTAAATCTTGACCATGTATCATGGCCTTCACTGCTTCCATAATTGTCTGATTCTTTCTCTCTGCCACTCCATTTTGTTGCGGAGTATAAGGAGTAGAGAGATCCCTCTTGATCCCAACTTCTTTGCAGAAATACAAGAATTCTTCTAAGTTGAATTCTCATCCATTGTATTATCTGAATGTCTTTATCTTCCTTTTTGTTAGGTTTTCTACTAGTGCCTTGAATTCCTTGAACTTACCAAATATTTCACCTTTTGACTTCAAGAAGTAAATCCAATTTTTGCGTGAGTAATCATCAATAAAAGATACATAATATATGTACCCGTTGAGCGATGGTGTTGACATCGGTCCGCATACGTCTGAGTGTACAATATTCAATACTCTTTTGGCTCTATTATCATTTCTTGGAAAGGGGTTCTTCACATTCTTGCCTTGTGCAAAACCTTTGCACACACCATCTAGATTCACCTGAATCTCTGGTAGTATTGTTACCATCTTGCTCACGATTGGTAAAGCTTTGTAGTGTAGGTGGGAAAATCTTCTATTCCATCGCTCACTTGAATTCACAATGTCGTGAATCAAATCAATGTTAAATCTGAGTGTCCCTTTAATTTATATAGTCCTTCTTATTGGATACTGATAACAACTGCATCATCAAACGTCTTTCCTTTTTGTCACATGAGAAATTCTCCATCTACAAATGCAACCCTGAAACCCTTCTCATCCAAAACTGAAATCGAGAGAAGGTTCTTCTTCAAACTTGGTACATAAAGCACGTCCTTCATCCTCATGGCCTTCCCGGAATCTAGTTTGTAGGAGGTCACTCCTACGCCTTTGATCAGATACTGATAATCATAACCCAACTTCACATTATGAGGCAGTTCTTTATGAATAAAGTTTGACAGAGAGCCTTTATACCCTGTCATGTGCTTAGAAGCACCGCTATCCACCAACCACGTATCGTTTCCAGGGGTGCCTGTTCCTATGAGAGCTGATATTAGGACGTAGTCATCTTCTCTTGCAATTTTCTTCGGTGGTTAATCATCTTCAATGGAATGAGCATGATGCCTCTTGTCCTTTTCCTTTTCTTTTAGTTTAAGAATATGGGGACAAAATTTTACAACTTGTCCCAATTTTTCGCAACAGAAACACATCACATTTGAATAGTCTCTTTGATTCTTCTTTGACTTTTGAGGTTTCTTCGAAGATGAGGGTTTTTTCTTACTCTTTCCTTTCCTTGTATGAGAAGATAAATATTGATCATCACCCCTCAATTTCTCTTCTCTTGCTACCATACTTGATTCCTCTTGAGTGCAATCATCCCATAATCTACTAAACTTGATTAGCTTCCTCCTTGACCATATTCCTTGAATGAATGAGTCTCGTGACCTTGGAAGACCATTCAAGGTGGTCATCACCATTTCTGGTTCATCAACAGTGTCTCCAATAGCTTCAATCTTTTCCTTGATCTGGTTCAATCTTGAAAAGTAAGAGTGAATGGACTCTGAATCTTGAAGCTTCACATTCTTCATCTGGGTCTTCAGTGTCATCCTTTTGTTGATGTTTTTTCCTTCAAATAACTGAATCAATGCATCCATCATCTTCTTCTAAGATTTTAACGGAGAAACATGATGGATTAGATTATCCTTGATTGAGTCTGCAATAATACTCTTAGCCATGGCCTGGTTCTTTTTATGCTTTGTCTTGGCCTCATCTTCCTCTCGTTCTGGAACTTCCTCAAAAAATATTTCTAAATCATGTTCTTCCAGAAGGAGGCCTACTTTGTACTTCCATGCTCTGAAGTTTTCTTCTCTTCCCAGCTTCTCATCAATTTTGGTGCCGGTAGTCATCCTAACTTGGAAGATGAAGTTAGTTTGCCAAAACACTTCCAAAAATCTGCGGAATTTTATTTTTTTCAGGCCTGCTATGATAACATGTTGATTTCTTTTTGTTTTTCCAACAATTAAAGTATTATATTCTTTTATTATTATTTAATATGCAAAAGGATCACAACTGAAAGATAGATATCCACTAAACAATAATATATATCCTCAGGGAAACCCTCAAGGGGGAGAAAACCTTGCAAACTTTTCCTCAGTATAGATCCTCCAACATGTACAATGTCATACAATGCTCTTTCATTAAATCAAGACCAAAGAGACCCAAACACAAACCAAGAATAGCCTCCTAGATAAGTGTGTACTACTCTCTTGTACTTATATTCAATGAAATATCAAAATGACTTGATACAACTTCTATTTATACTTTAAAAGACCTAAAATACATGACTTATCAATAAACCCCTTCACAGTTACAATTAGGAATAACTTCTGAAATTACATAAAATCTCAACAAGAAGAGGAGTTGGTCAATTAGCAATAATTTTAGCCATAATTTTATAAGAGATATTACAAAGAGAGATAGGTTTGAATCTGTTAAGAGAGGTCGCTCCAATTTCTTTTGGGATTAGCGCTAAAAAATAGGAGTTGGTGGCACCGCCCATTCTTTTTTATTTGTGAACATATTTGATCATTCTGATAAAGTCGAGTTTGATTATGTACCAATATCGCTTATAGAAGTGAAGAGTAAATCCATTGGTGCCTGGGGCTTTGTCTAGATGGAATTGATTGATTGCTTTTAGGATTTCCTCTTCTTCAATTTGTTGATTAAGATTGATATTGTCTTCTTCAGACATTTTAATTGGGATGTGAGTGAGGAGCGAAATACTTATATCTTCATCTAAATTTCTTTCTAAGGTGTACAACATAGAGAAGTGCCTTGTGGCTTGTTTCTTTATTTGGTAAAAATCTTTTATGATATCGCCCCTCTGGTTATTTATTTCTGAAATTTGATTTGTACATTGTCTTGCCTTTGTCTGCCTATGAAAGAACGAAGTATTTTGGTCTCTCGCTTGCAACCATAAGCTTCTGAATTTTAATCTCCAAGTGATTTCTTCTTCTTTTAAGTCTTGAATGTATTCTTTCTGCACCTTTTGTTCGGACATTATTTGGCTTTGCTGAACTTCTTTTGTCTCAATTTCCCCTTGAATTTTTTCTAGTAGTAGCGTTTTTCCATGACCTTGAGCTGGTGTGGCCTCGAGGATATCTTAGCCCAAGATATGAGGGTCTCTTTAATCAACTTCAGTTTCTACTCCCAAATGAACACATGGTATCCAACAATCCATTGGTTCCAGATTCGCGAAACAATGGGGATAAACTCTCGTCGATCCATCCAAAGGGGATAAAATTTGAATGGAATACGTCCCCAATTCTTTTGAATTTCAAAAACTAGTGAGATAGGTCGATGATCTGATCCGGCCCAAGGAAGGATCATTGAGGAGGCTAATTATGGGAGTGCAAGAAAGGAACTACTTATTAGGAAGCAGTCAAGCATGGCAACAATATGACATGGCCCTTCTCTTCTATTATTCCAAGGAAATTGGCCTTTTGAAGGGGGGACATCGAAGAGATCCAAATCTAAGATAAGATCGTCCATTTTTTCCCTCTATTTATCTCTCACAATGGATCCTCCTCGTTTTTATTTTAGGCCTCTTGTAGTGTTAAAATCTCCTGTTATAATCATATTTTGGGGGAGATTTCCATTTGTTAAATCTAGGAGGGATCCTCAACATTCAACTTTTTCCAAGTAATTATTTGGCATATAAACATTGATAATTGTGAAGATCTTACTTGTGGATTTCCTAGAGAGAGAAACCATCATCCAGAACTGAGATTGTAGATTATCCTCTAGGGTGAATTCTTTTGTGTTCCACAGTGTACAGAGCCCTCCTGAAGCGCCCCTTGAACTAATTCGTTTTCCTTCTCCTTTTTTCCAATTTTTTTGCATATCTTGGAGGGTTTCTTGTTCCCTCATTTTTGTCTCCTGGAGTAGAAGAATTAAGGGGTTTTCTACTCTTATGAGCTTTCTTACTTCTTTATTTTTTTCCCCGCTTCCTAAACCTCTACAATTCTCGGAGACAACTTTCATCATTTACCAATGTTTTTTGGTGCCCCCCCTTTAGAGTGCTGAGAGGTTGTTTCCTTGTGTTGGGTTGCATTGGTTTTACCTGATTTTCTCTCTTTCCTTAATGCTTTCTCTAAAGTTTTTTGGATGCCCAATTCCTTCTCCGGATATGTTGTCGATTCCCTTTTCTTTATGTTGGATTTTCTTCCTGCTTTTTTAGTTTTGTTTGGCTGGGCGAATTCTAATTCTGAATCGCTCTCAGAGTTTTCTTGATGGTATTCCTCATGAAGAATTGGAATCTCTGGAAGGAGGTACAATATCGATTTTATTGTATCATCCCCGCTTGAGATCATAATTTCTTTCTCTTTTCCTTTTCTATTTTTTTTTTTGTTTCTTCTTGTCGCCTTTTTTCATTTCCTTCTTTATAGTCCCTATGATCTTTAGTAGTTTTTCCTGGGGTTGGGAGCTCAGCAAATCGCTGATGGTTGGATTCTCCTTTCTAAGGAGAGTTGGGGGGGCAATCTCGAGTAGCCAAGGATTTTTCACCTTGTCCTTGTGGCAGATTCGATCCATTAGTTTTTTTCCTCTTTGATTGCTACCATTGATCCTGATTCAACGCTTGTGACTAGGATTCTTTGGCTTGTGGACAACTTTTTGCAAAGTGCCTGTATTCATGGCATGCTTTGCATTTGAATGGGATTTGTTCATAATCGACCTGTTGTATATAAAACCAATTGTCCAAGGTCAGTTGAACCACCTATGGTAATCCTTTTTCCAGATCCACTTCCACACAAAGTCTAGCACATGTTTGGAGCCCTTATCGTGGTTCAACACGATTGATATATTTTCCCAACGAGTTTCCGATGTTTTTTAAGGTTTCATCATTCCAACAATGCAAAGGAAGGAAGGGGAGTCTAACCCATTCATGGACTGCTGATGGAATGCCATTTTCTGGGTTGAAATCTGGAGTCCATTTTTTGAGGTACATTCATCTTGCTCCCGCTAAAGATTCAATCCCTATCTTTCTTTTTTTCAAAAAGGAAAGCAAAGAAACCCTTACCACAAAAATCCGCAGACATTTGTCCCTTGATCATTTTTCTCCAATTCAGATATAGCCAATGGTCCATGGATTTGGGAGAGGTAAATAGACCAGTAAAATTCCCTATCAACCTTTTTTCTTCTAGTCTAAGCGCCAAGGGTCGAGCTGAAGAGGGATGAACAACCACTTTTGGAATTTCGTCCATCTTTTTACAAATCTTGAGGGGGCAGGCTTGATATATTTTGTGTAGGAGGAAATCAGAGATTGGAAGGCCATAAAGTCTGGAGGAGGAGACGATTCTAGGGGGGTTCCCCACCCTCAAAGGGGGCCATGATCGTGATCGAGGCCGAAGCTGAAACCCTTATGGGTTTTTTGTTATAGAGAATGAATTAATCTTTTTTATTGTGACAGGTTGACAAGTATAGATAATTCTATTGTTCTCCATTATATGGTGGGTTTGGAGTATGTTCTTTAACAATGGGGCGTACACAGACATTCACATTATTTCAGTGACAGTCAATTTAAGACATTAACTTTAGTACAACTAGATTATGGTATCAAAGAACAACTGGATTATGGTATTGAAGTTATTAGAGTGAGTGATAGAAAATTCTCAAGAGTTAGACATGGAAGTATTGACGACACCAAAATAACCGAAAGGAAGTCTAATTTTAGGTTCATTTTCTTAGGTATCCAGGTTGTAAATCATTCTCAAAGTGTTGGCTCGGCCGCACCCTCAATGGATAATATCACAAAATCCAAAATGTTATGTACTCAATTTCTCAAGAAAAAACATACTAGTTCAGTGAAATTGGTTCACTTGGTTATTATATATTCATTAATGAAAAGTCTACAACAAATTGTATGTTCATTGATGAAAAGTAATTAGGAAATTTTAAAGATTAAAATTTAATTAATCTGAAGAGAATCAAAGTACTTACAGGTGAGAATTGCTACAACAAATCACCAATGATGTTGGTCGTTAAATGTCCAAAAAAGACTATCCATGGCTTGTTCATACTGGATACAAAGCTAGTTGACCTCCTTGGAAAAGTTCATAGCTCCAGTTCAAGTTCTAGTCCCACCATAACATACATAGGCTGAGGCATCAAAACCATATCTATATCTGTCAATTTGGTAATCTACCACTTTCACTAGAATGGATGGCCACAAACTTGCACTTGCGCCTAGACCTCCAAGCACTACCTTTGTGACTTTCGTAAGATATGATTCCCTTTTACTTCAAAAATATACGTGAAAGAATAGTCTAATTGAGATTGTTAATGCTAGGCGAAATTCAACATGAGGAAGTTGCAAATCCATCTCTTTTTGCCTGGCCTTTTGGAAAAGTCTTTGTAGATGCATTTCTCCATGCAACAACATGTATCCAAGTGTATAGATGTTGTGCATAGATTGCAATGTGTGAGAAGTCACACGTGACGTGAAAGAATAACTATAGAAACCATTAGGTTTTTGTATAATTGGTTATATGCTTTGCCGAAAAGATGTACATTTGTGGAAGATAAGTTGAGTGTGCAACCACTAGGCGTTTTTTTTTTAAAGTAAAGATTGAATGCAAGAGTTTTAGGGAAAGCAGAGATTCCCTGTATATGCTCATATGTTTTACACTCCCTTATGATTCTAAACATGTAACAAGGCGGCTTTTGACTTTCTGTGTAAATGTTGATTATGGAGGGAGATGTTTATGTATATACAACTATTTGAATCAAGTCATCGTATACTTAACATCATAAACCATAAAAAGAATCCTAATCTGTTCTTTCACACTTTGAATGAGTGCAAAAACATTTCTATCCCAAGAAAGACAATAATGTCGTGAAAGTATATTAGATAGATGCCTTCCCAATGACTTGGTTGAGTTCATAAATATGTCTTACCTTTTCGAGTTTGATTTCTAGGCTTCTGAAAAATCTTTGTATTTGCATTAGTTAGATGATAGGTTATAATCGTAAATTGATTAAATGATTATCATCATAATTTAAATGGACACATAGTAGAAAACCTAACTATCATCTACATGAATTTAATAATAGTAAGTGCACAAAACTAATTATCATCTACATGAATTAAATAATAGTCAATGCACAAAACTAATTATCATGTACAAGAATAAAATGAGTTTGGTGTCATTGTAGACACAATAAAATGAAGATTGCTTGGTAAATAAAAAGGGCATTCTATCTCTTTGAATGATAATTGTTCTGGTTGATAGATTTATTATAAAACATATATGTTTTAATAAATTACGATTCCAGAGTGATATAGTTTAATTTATATCAAAATGCAAATATTTACAGCAACACTAGGTTTTATTTATAGGACTAGGTTGAACTGAAAGTGTAAATGTAAGGTTTTATTTATAATTTCTTTTGGTTTCAAGACTAGTCTCAACTAAACATGAAATTTCTGACTAGTCACTAGTTATGCATGGAATACCTGGCCAATCATTAGTTATGCAAAGAATTCCTAGGCAAGGACTAGTTACTTTGCAACACCGCACCTTCTAAAACATACTTTTAAGAGCTCCATATTTTATGATGAACAAACTTTATTATGTTAAAATACTAACTTTGAAGGTGCCTATCTTATCAAATTCATTTCACTTGCACCCAACACCATTCTTATTTTTAACAATGCACCATTTGAATAAAAGAGTATAAAAATGGAATTTTAATACATGACTCGACACTTCAAAAACGTTAGACATAAACCAAGGGTCATTAATATTTAGCAAAAAAACTTTATAAAATTAGAAAAATTGTTTTAAAATATTTTGAGAAGCACTTCACCATTACCTTTAAAACTTATGAAAGACACAACATTTAATTACTAAATTTTACAATATATACAGTGAAACCCTTGATATAAATGGTGAGTTAGTTGATTATAATCCCACATATAAAGGGTGGTGGTTATTATTCAAGATCATTACTCTCAATACTTTTGTACCCAGACACCTTTTATCATCACACACACACACACACACACACACACACACACACACACACACACACACACATATAATACTTACACTTAAAAGTACATATATGTTACTATTGCAATTATCAGTGATTGGTTTGATAAATACTTGGTGGTTTAAAACAGGGGTGGTGGGGTTGGGGTGAGATTTCATTTAAATTTATGATATGACTCAAACAATGTTGTATATCTCACTGATATATCAGATATATTGGATGTATCGTCGAGATATAGAGGGGGACGATACATTGTTGGAATATGTTGCGACACATCCGACATATTGAATACGTAGCGACACATTCAATATGACATGACACATTGGGAATATATCATGAGTCGATGGGAAATATCAACATGCTGGCTAAAAAGGCGGAAAAAGTGCACGTGAAGGGGTTTTAAAGGCCACGGGTTGCTTTCTTCACTCCTTGTTTCATTTCTAGGGTGAGAGATCTAGAGAAGTGTGAGGGATGTAATTGTGCATCTATCCAAGGAGGAGAAAGCCAAGGATCTTGTTGCCATTAGCGGAGAGATTGTGAAGTGGGGATTCATCATTCAATCATTCAAACCATCAAGATTTCCAAGTATGATCCAACACATTTTTCTTTCATTTGTTTAAAGTTTGAACTTTGTTTTTATAGAGTTAGTGATCTAGGTGGATATTGGTGGCCACCCACATATTCCAACTGGCTCCTCGTGTTCCTTTTTGTTCAGCACGTCTTTTTGTACTGCTTTATAATTGTGAGTTCTACACTTCTAGGGCTGTATGAAGCCTCACACATTCTCCAAGTGGATACAGGTGGCCTCTCGCCTAATCCAACTAGCTTATTTTGTATGTTTTCATGTCAGCACATCTTGATGTACTTTCAGGGTTGTTTTGGGGCCCTAAACATTGTTTTTTTGGCTCGGCACAATTATACTATAGGCGGAGTCAGAGTCTAATGACAGAATGTGTAGTTATCTGAAAGACCTTTCCAACGGGCTATCATGCGCCTAAAATGGAGGTTGTATGCAAAAGTTATGACCCTAGGAAGTTGAGGTACCAAATTACACCAACTTACCCATAGGGACCGCATGACTTTTGGCGTTTCACCTTCTAGGGTTAGGTTTTTGGATGTCTAGGGTTAGGTTTTTGGATGTCTAGGGTTTTGGAATTCATGAGTAATATGAAAAGGGCCTATGGAGCCTCATTGTAATTGATTCTTCTCAGATGGATGCACGTAGCAGCCACATCTCTTCTCAGAGATAGCTGCCACCATTCAAGCAAGTTTCAGTTATGCAGTTTTACAGTTTCATCCTATTTCTTTATTTAATAGAAGATATTGTTCACTAGATATTTGTGTTATTCTTCTTATCTCTGTGTTTATTGTATTCATTCTATTAATTAGTTCGTTCCGCTCCTAAATCTCGATCAGTGGTATCAGAGCGGTCTGCTCTTCATTTATTTTTCTTCGTGAATGTCCCCAACAAGGTCTCTGTACAAGAAGTTGGGACTCAAACCCATCGAGCCATTACCAGATCGGTCGTGTCAAGCCCGACAACAAACCATAGGAGACAAAAAGAAAGATGATGGAGTAGGAGATCCTATTAAAATGTTGCTCGAGGAATCCCTTGCATGACAAAGGAACGAAATGATGGAAAACTTTGCACAGATCCTTCGACGACTGCCCATGGGAGAAACATCTTCATCAAGTGGTCGTGCAACCCACTTCAAGGTACATGTAAATTTTGATATTCCATTATTTGAAGGACTGATAGATGCGGATGCTATAGATAAAGGGTTGAATCTGCTCAAAGGATATTTTTCGGTCCACAATTTTTCCAATAGGGAAAGATCACTTTTGCACTCCTCAAGGTTATTCCCCATGTGAAAGACTGGTGGGATACTTACTATGAGCAAAGGGTCATGGATGAATCTACAATTTTTGTGGTGGTCCCTACATGGGATTCCTTCCGGGACGTCATTAAAGAATAGTACTACCCTATTGGAAGCTACGAGGACCAGTACACCAGATGGACCACCTTACGTCAAGAAAGGGACTAGACAGTACCAAACTTCACCAATATTTTCCATACCCTACACACCAAATTGGGTATCAAAGATTCTGAGCGTCATCTGGTGCTCAAGTACCGCAATTGTTTGCATCGATATATTCAAACAGAAATGGAGTTCCTGGACATCGCCTTGTCAGGCATGACTTATAGATACGTTGTTAAGATCAAGCATAAATTTAAGCAGAAACGACGAGAGTTTGGATCTTCAAACCCCTCACAGCTGAAGCAGGGAAAAGGCAGCCCGAACCCACACATGAAAGGACCAAGTCGATATGGCCACCCTTAGGACAATCTGTCCAAACCGCAACACAAGAAGGGCAACGAAAATACCAAGAAGTACACGGGAAAATGGTGTGAGTACCATAAAATTCCTTGGCACAACACCGACAAATGCCGCTCCAAGCAGTCCCTTGTGGCCGAGCTGAAGGATTCTGAGTCAGAAGCCAATTTTTATTTTGAGTCAAATCATGAAGGAGGGAAGCATATTATCGATGTTGAACCCAATGCCATGGCCGCTACCACCAAAGTCTGGCCAAGAAAACCAGAAGAACCAAAGGAAGGGGAACGCCTCTTTCACTCGCAGATGTGAGTCAAGAGGGCTCTGATTCATTTCATTGTCGACAACGGTAGTCAGAAGAACCTAATTTTAGCAGAGGTCATCAAAAAGTTGGACCTGTCAACAACACCGCACCCACATCCCTACACCATCGGCTGGCTTCATCAAGGAAGAGATATTTACGTTAGCAAACAATTCCATCTTCCCTACGACATCAAGCCTTTCAAAGATGAGGTACTCTGTGATATTGCTCCCCTTGAAGTTTGTGATGTTCTTTTAGGACAACCATATTTTTGGAAGTGTCATGTTGTGTATGAATCTAGGCCCCGCAGTGTTAGCATTACTTTGGGTAGACAATTGTATAGGATCCCAGAGGTGGCATTGCCTACTGCTATTTCTTTAATCTCTGCTAAGAAATGCGGTACGGTCATTTCACAGGCCGAGAATTTCATTTTCTTTGTGATCCATGCTCACAGTAAGAAGAAGGTCATTGCCACATTTGTGGCCTCCACAACATCTCTCTTTGTAGCAGAAGCAAGTGATGGGATCGTGGAAGAATACAGATACATCTTCGCCTCACCTACAGGGGTACCAACACATTGCCAAGTCAAGCATCCCATTGATCTGACCCCCAACACACCTCTACCTAATGGGCCAGTTTATCGACACTCTTTGATGGAGAATGACGAAATCAAGCATCAGATCCAAGAGCTTCTTCGAAATGGGCACATCAGACCCAACTCCTCCCCTTGCAGAAGCTTGATTGTACTGGTGCAAAAGAAGGACGAGACTTGGTGACTCTGCATTGATTAAAGATCCTTAAACAAAATCACAGTCAAGAACTACTACCCCATTCACAGGATTGATGACCTTCTTGACCAACTCAAGGGGGAAAATGTCTTCAATAAGATTGACCTAAAGTCTGGCTACCACCAGGTTCCCATCAAACCAACTAAAGTCTGGAAGACAACCTTCAAGTCTAAACAAGGTCTCTACAAATGGCTAGTCATGCCCTTTGGCTTAACAAATTCACCAGCCACTTTCATGAGGTTGATGGATTATGTATTTAGACAATTCACCAAATCCTTTATGGTAGTATATTTGGATGACATCCTCATCTTCAACAGAACATGGGGGGAGCACATGTGGCATATTCAGGAGGTTTTGAGCACTCTATGGCAGCACAAGATTTATGCCAACTTAGAAAAATGCTCTTTTGGCATGAACAGGGTCCAATACCTGGGCTACATTGTTGATGAGCATGGGGTACATCTTGATCCAATGAAGACCCAAGTCATCCATGATTGGAAATCCCTTACCACATTGACCGAGCTTCGAAGCTTCTTGGGTCTATCCAATTTCTACCGACAGTTCATGTTGGGATTCTCCCATATTGCATGGGCCCTCAACCAGGTGACCAAGGGCAGTGGTAGGGCCAAGTTTGTATGGGGGAAGGAGCAGCAACGAGCATTCGATGATCTGAAACATCACTTGTGCTCAGCTCCAATACTCTCCTTGCCTGATTTGCAACACCCATTCGAGATTGAGACTGATGCAGTTGACTATGTTGTGGGTGCAGTTCTCACTCAGCACGGGCATCTTGTAGCATACCATAGTGAGACACTCTCTGATATTGTTCGGAAATACCCCACCTATGACAAGGAAATGTATTCCATTGTACAAGTCTGTCATCAATTGAAACATTACATCCTAGGGAAAGAGACGATCATACACATTGATCACAAGCCTCTGCAGTTCATACAGACACGGGGGAAATTACAGAATGACCACCATTAGAAGTGGTCCACCTACCTACAACAGTTCCATCTCAACATCAAGTATAAGATAGGTATCTCCAATTGTGTCACTGACTGCCTCAGTCGACCTCCTGTGGCTGCACTCACCACTGTGCTCCAGTCCTATGGACATGAAGTGTCAGAGTGGCCCCAACTTTATTAACAAGATCCAGACTTCGCCACCACATATCATCTCTTGGATACAGGCGCCACAGTCACTAATTTTCACATTCGGGACGGACTCTTATGCCACCTGGGCCATCTCTGTGTTCCTACAAGCGAGCGTGCAAATCTGATTTGGGAAGCCCACTACAATCGGGTGGCAGGACATTTCGACGTAGATAAAACTGTGGTTGTTCTTCAGCAACACTTTTATTGGCCAAAATTTCGACAGGACGTCAACAGGTATATCAGATCTCGCACTGCCTGCGTCATTTCCAAGCCATACATTAAGAAGAAAGGCTTATACAAACTTCTTCTTATTCCTAACAAGCCGTGGGAATCCATATCAATGAATTACATGTCTGTTTTATCGTCCACCAAGCATGGAAATGACTGTGTGTTTGTGGTCATTGATTGGTTTTTGAACATGGCCATCCTCATAGCCTGTAAGAAGAATGTCACAGCAGCAAAGACTTCCAAGCTCTGCTTCGAACGAGTTTAGGTCCACTTTGGGATACCACGGACCATCTTTTCTGACCGAGACAACAGGTTCCTCAACACCTTTTGGTCGAGTTTCTGGTCTCTGTTGGACACCAAACTCCCAAAATCCATTGCTTTCCACCACCAAACCGATGGCCAAACTGAGGTCGTCAATTGGATGATTGTGCTCATCCTACGCATGTACAATTCTAAGCATCCTCTTACATGGGACGAGAGTCTTCCATATGTCCAACACAACTACAATAGGGCTCTCCATAGTTCCACTGACCATAGCCCATTTTAGGTGGGTCTGGGATTCCAACCCTTGGGACCCATTGATGTTGCAGTTCCTCTTTTCACCACACATACATACTCTTCCCTTGATCAGTCTGTGATCGACAAAGCCACCAGATTCATTGAACAGATTCAACACATCTGCCAACAGGTCCAGGAGATTTTGTAGAAATCCAATGCTAAGTACAAGCAGTGCCATGATCAACACAGGGTACCACTGGGCGCCATCGGAAGCTTCTCCCACTTCATTATGGGCCTTACATTATCACCAAGGCTATGGGTAGCAATGCTTTTGAGCTCAACACTCCACCCTTCCTTGGTCTGCATCCAGTATTCAATGTAGACCTCCTTCAACCATATTTTCCACCGTTATTGGACACCTTTGAGATCGTCGAACAACTGAAGCCAACAGAGCTCAACCTTGACTACATGAAACAAGCATCCACCGATCAAATTGTGGACACACAAGTCAAGGTCACTGACCAGCAGTGGATCCAGCTTTATCGGGTTGTCAAGGCAAGGAAACTCCTACACCAAGGGAAGTGTCTCACCCGGGGCCAAATCCAACAGAAGTTTCCTCACCTGATGGGGAAACTCAATGAAATGGAGACCATTTCTTCCTAAGGGGGGAGGATTGGTCCAGGTGGATATTGGTGGCCACCCACCTATTCCAACTGGTTCCTCGTGTCAGTTTTTGTTCAGCATGTCTTTCTGTACTACTTTATAATTGTCAGTTCTACACTTATGGGGATTTCTGAAGCCTTACACATTCTCCAGGTGGATACGGGTGGCCTCTTTCCTCATCCAACTAGCTTATTTGTATGTTTTCATGTCACCACATCTTGTTGTACTTTCAGGGTTGTTTTGGGGCCCTAAACATTGCTTTTTTGGCTCACCACAGTCAGACTGTAGATGAAGTTAGAGTCTAATGGTAGAATGTGTAGTTATCTAAAAGACCTTTCCAAAGGGCTATAACACGCCTAAAACAGAGGTCGTATGCAAAAGTTATGACCCTAGGATGTTGAGGTACCAAATTACACCAACTTACCCATAGGGCCCACATGACTTTTGGTGTTTCACATTCTAGGGTTAGGTTTTTGGATGTCTAGGGTTTTGGAATTCATGAGTAATATGAAAAGGGCCTATGGAGCCTCATTGTAATCGATTCTTCTCAGACGGATCCGCGTAGCAGCCACATCTCTTCTCAGAGATAGCTACCACCATTCCAGCAAGTTTCAGTTCTACAGTTTTATAGTTTCAACCTATTTCTTTATTTAATAGAAGATATTGTTCACTAGATATTTGTGTTATTTTTCCTATCTCTATGTTTATTGTATTCAGTCTATTAATCAGTTCATTCCGCTCTTAAATCCGGATCAGTTAGGCTAGGGTTTGCAATGTGCCTCTTTTTGTTGTTTTTAAATGGAATATTCAATCAATCTACATTCATCTAGCTCTCATTATTTAACCTTTGCATTATCATGTGTTTATTTTGGTTTTTTTTTTGTGCCATAGGTTTAATATTTTCACCTAAACAAAATGTCGAAGGCATTGGATCCAATGTGGGTGTATGGTGAACCAGTAGAACTTCCCAATAGACAAATATTGGCATGCAATCTTCGCGACAAAAGAATTTATGGAGGAATTATCCACTTTAAATACCACCTTGACAAAATCATTGGGTTTGATGTGGATATTTGTCTAAATAGTAGCCCGAAAATTATGTGTATTGCAAACCAATCACTCATTGATATGGCTAATAAGAGGGATGTGGTCGAGGCTCGCAAAAAAGAACTTGAACTTGCAAATAGAAACCCTGGAACAAGTGCCTCTGAGGGCGGACCAGTACCACAATCCCACTCCTCAGCCACAAGGCCCTCAACTTCTGCAATATGCTCATCAACCTCACCTTTCTTTGTGCTAAGGTCAACACCTGAGGGGAAACCTTCTATTTGGTCATTGATTAAAAAAAAAGAGACGGAGGAGGTTGACAAGCTTGTGGCCAAATGTTTTCTTTAGAGTGATATACCTTTTAACATTGTCAATAACCCCTTCTACCATTCCATGTTTAAAGTTGTTGCAATTGTTGGCATGGGGTATAAGGGCCCTTCCTATCAGGATTTGAGAGGGTGTCTCCTTCAAGGGGAAAATGTTGATTGCACAAAAATATTAGCTCAGCTCAGGGAAACATGGAATACCATCGAATGCACCATGATGTCGGATGGGTGGACTGATGGGAAGGGCAGGTCAATTCTAAACTTCTTGGTTAATTTTCCCAAGGGGACAATGTTTATCAAAAGTGTTGATGCAAGTGCAAATACAAAAGATGCACAATTGTTATGTGAGTTGTTGGATGGCTTTGTCCAACAGATAGGTGTGCACTATGTTGTCCAAGTCATCACATAAATGTTGCTAATTATGTTTTTGTTGGGAGGATGCTTATGGAAAGGTATACATCCTTGTACTGGAGTCCTTGTGTCGCCCATTACATTGATTTGATGCTAGAGGACATGGGAAAACTTCTTTGGATCAAGGAAATCATTGATTCATCTCAGAGTGTGACA
>ML799776.1:145021-158785 GCA_009831015.1 Picea engelmannii
CACTCATGAGAAAATTCACAGGGAACAAAGAGTTGGTCTGTCCCACGATCACAAGTTTCACCACCAACTCCATTTCTCTCCAGTCGCTCCTGAATAGTATGTTGGAATTACAAAGAATGTTTCTTTCTAATGAGTGGGTTTCTTGTGTCTATAGCACCAAACAATATGGGCATGCCATAGCCCAACTTGTGAGACATGACCAGAGATTCTGGAGTGGAGTAGGTGAGTTATGTACCATTAGTGAACCTTTGGTAAAGGTTCTTCGATTGGTTGATTGTGAGAAACCCACAATGGGATACTTTTATGAGGCCATGGCTATGGCCAAGGAAACTATTTGTAGATACTTTGAGAACAAGGGGGAGGAAGGACTCACCAAGAGAGATCATATATGGGGTGTTATAGATGAGCGATGGAATAACACTCTCCATCATCCCATTCATGCAACAGGGATCTATCTCAACCCTGCATTAGCTTATGTTTGTGGATTTAATTTTGATGGTGAGTTCAATGATGGTTTCCTCCAATGTGTTCAAAGTATGATGTTGACTCCAGGTGAAAGCTCAGATATTTCTAAACATAATGAGATATATAGGATGGCATCTATGATGTTGGGCTATGATATGGTTGTCCAAGATAGGACCACAATGATGCCAGGTAAGCTTCAATTTCAAATTTTGTTTATTCCTTTCTATATTATATATGACATTTATTACTTGA
The DNA here is from genome assembly GCA_009831015.1 of Picea engelmannii. Lineage (NCBI taxonomy): Eukaryota > Viridiplantae > Streptophyta > Pinopsida > Pinales > Pinaceae > Picea > Picea engelmannii. Next base: position 145,739 of record ML799776.1, read on the forward strand.
TGGAAATCTGAAATATAATTCATTGTATTCCTTTCATTTTATTCATTGTAGATGTCTAGTGGAAACACTATGGTGGAAAGCTCCTAGATCTGCAGAAACTTGTCGTTTGAGTGCTTAGTCAAAATTGTAGTTCTTCAAGGTGTGAGTGCAATTGGAGTATATTTGAAAAGACACACTCCAAGAAGCGCAACAGGTTAGAAATGTTCAAAAATGCAACAATCAAAATTTAAATTGTTTATATTTTTTTTTAATTTTAATTTTTAGAATTTACTATTTACTATTTACCACACTAACTATGGATCTCAATGCTCATACAGGTTAGTTATCGAGTGTCTTAATGGCTTGGTATATGTCTACTACAATCTAAGGTGTTGAGTGAAGAAACTTGACAAAGAACCTGACATAGAGGCCATTTCATTGGATGACATTGACACCACTAGTCAGTGGAGGGTGGAGATTCTGAAGCCTGGGATGGAGGAGGCACTCGAGTGGTTGGAGGAGGAGCATGCAGATGATTTGAGGGAGGAGGCAACAATATAGGAGGAGGACGATGTTCCACTTCCAATGGATACAGGCGCTAAGGAGGAGATTAGACTTCCAATGGATCCAATGGCACCACCACCTCCACGGAGAGCCATACCTGGAGTTGGACTTGGGTCTGTTGGGACTGGGAGGAGGCAACACACTTTTCCTTCTACCTCATCCCTATCACTTACCACCTCAGATGGAGAATCTGGAGCTTCCACTCCAAGCTCATCCTGAGTACCTCCATGACCACCTACTACTTCCAGAGGAAAAGTGGTGCCCTTTACCTGTAAAAGGGCTAGAGCGACACGACCTAGAGGGAATCAATGATTTGGATTCCTATGATCTATCATTTTCATTTTATCATGTACTATTTAGTATCTAGATGTGTCATGATGATTCATCTCATGAGATACATTTATTTTGATCATTTGATGTGATTTTGTATCTATTATCATCCTATATGTTTCAAAAATTTTAGTTTAGTAACGATATGTGACCACTTGACATCTTATGCATCTTATTTATTAGTTGTATTTTCATATTTATGTAGCAATTTGTTTATTTGATGTTGTTGTTGCTTTACATGTTTAAAAAATTGAAAAAAATGAGTGTTTTTTGTATTTTTTTGAGGTCTTGCGATATTTTTCGAGATATTTCGATATTTTCCACCGATGTCGTTGATAAGTTACATTCCGGGCCCTCGCCAATACTTTCCCCGAGACGAGATATACAACATTGGACTCAAATAAAGATATACACATCTCTCTAACATGACTCAAACAAAGGCATACACATTTGACACAAGGGTTTGTGTATAAATGAATTTTCTAGATAAAATCTTCCATAATTATATTAATATTCAGAAGGAAAGTACATGCATTTTATGCAAGAAATGGTTGTGAAAACAACCACCACAAGATAAGGCCACAAGGAAAAAACACCTAGCCTATTGAAACTTGCCATGTAGGGATTTCAAAAATAAAGAGTCATAGAAACCACAATGCTTGAGGTGGATGGTAATAAACATAAGTAAAACGTACCAAATGGCCAGAGCGAATAGCCATATTAAGAAGTTGTGAGAACCATACTTGTCGTAGGAGGTGGGTCTTTGTCTTTTGGAGGATGCCCCCATCGTTCAACTAAAACATCAATATTGTCCACAAGGGGCTCCTATTTTGATTGCCTCTGATGGGATCTTTGAGATGCTCTGGTTCAAAGATGAGGAAAGGGATAGTTAGAAACTTGTTGAATCAAGGGACCTTAGAGGCCCTTGTTGGGGCCAACTCCTTCATACAAATGAAATTACCCCTTCCCCACTTCAATCTATCATTTTAGAGTACAAAAATAGGGAACGAGATAAGACCATAAATTATGAATGAATCTCATTTTGATGTTGAAATTGCCACAAACATGGTTGTTTAATGAGAAATTGTATACCCATTCAACAAAACCTAATAGCCCATAATAGTCAACAAAATTAGAGGGTTTTACTTTTATCAACACAAATTTAAAAGGCGGGGCAACAAAATGGGATAAGAAATTGAAGATGTGATCAATTCTAGAGTAAATAATAGTAATAATAATAATAATCTATTTTTAAGGTCATGGCCAAGCACGACACCAAATTGGTGTATGAGACCCCCTTCTCCCAATGATTTTACTGGTAAAGTCTACGAAGGTATACATACCCTACCCCCATCTAGATTTGAATGAAGAATATATTACAACCCCTATAATATGAGTAGAGATATAGCTTCACACCTTCCCACATAAAGAATCCCTTCCACGGCCAGAAAAGGAACTAGAGATTGAGGAAACTCACCAACATTGTACAAGGAATGTGAACAATTTAGAAATAAAGACGGAAAAAAAAAACCAATGTTATACTCGCAAAAGATTCTAGTTGGGAGTATGTGCAACATTCTATCATCACAACTTAGAATCACTAAGAACTTAGAATTACTTAGTAAGAAAGAATGCATGATTTAGGCCACGAAAATATTTAAGATATTCAGATCAACAAGGATATGTTATTCACTCGATATGAACCACATAAAATAGAAAATTGTTTTAACAATATATCTCTTGTCTCCAATGATATACGGAATTGGAGATGCGAGTATGGCATATTCAAGGGACAACGAGAGATTTATCACATTTGGGAATATATGTTCTAACACTAATCTATGGTGAAAGTAATGTTGTGTTACAAACAAAGAAGGAAGAGAATTATTCAAAAATGAGAGGAGAAGGCTCAAACTATAATTGACGTGAGACCATATAAAAACATTACAAGGTTCTACCCACCTATATCTAGGAATTATTCCTTGTGATAATCCTATACTCAAATGTAGGAAGCTCAAGTGCTCTAAGTAAAATATGTATATTTAAACAAAAATATCATGATAATGCAAATTTCATTTTCTTCCAAGAGACTAAATGTAGTGGAGAAAGACGTTCAATTTTGCATGCTCGATATGGAAAGTTGTGAAACTATATCTAATCATTCAAATTGTTTTGTGGGGGGATTAACAATTTTATGGAATAAAAATATAATTAGGCTCAAAGATCAAGACAATACTAAACATTAGGTATTTACCTCTTTTTATGAATATAATAATGTCGTTAAGAATTGAATAATTAATCGTATGCACTTACAAATATGCAAGGGAATTTTGATTTTTGGAAAATTTATTACTATACAACCAAAATTTCATTAGTGGACATAATTGTGGACTATTTCAATACATTCATACACTCAAATGAAAACGAGGTTGGGGAAGGGAATGTAGAATTAATGTAATAGGGTCGAGTCTTTAAGCTTTGGTTGAACACCTACATACATTGGATATCCTTCCTCAAAATGGATTACCTGAAATAATAGAAGGGGAGGTTCACACTTTTTTTGGGAATAAATTCTTCCTTTGATTATTAATATAACATATATATTAAAGAATTTTATACCAAAAAAGAGTAACCCACATTACACAATCACCATGAAGAAAAGTTCTGAGATACTAGGAGGCCTAAGCCCAAAGACCAAAATGCCATGTCGGCTACAAAAGAGCTAACAACTAACATTAAAGCCACACAATGTCAAATATCTAGAAATATCAAAACTAAAATCATGGCTAGTTGGCCAATATGTCATGTTGTAGTAAGAAGTAATCCTATATTAGGTGGGGGTTGATCTTTGTCCCTATTAAGAGACTCTTGACTTTTAATTGTAGGCTTGAGATGGATGGCTACCATCCATAATCACCCTGCATGGGCTTAGGATGTTTGTCTGCCTTAGAGATTGGTAATGCTAGATGTGGAAACTTATCCTTTTGACGGGCCCAAGGACAAGGAAGCTAGGGCTTGGAAACCTTTCATAGCAACATCAATATTACAGTCAGCTCGAGGTTCACACTTTCTTATAGAAAGTTTGGATCAATTCTTACTTAGTGATCATGTGCTAACTAACCAAAATTTTCTTTAGAGTCCTTCACTCTTTTAAGAGCATGGTAGATCACTGGTCCATATATAAATATAAGAGAACCCAAGACCAAAGATTACATCTTTTTATTTGAAATGATGTATAAATATTACCCATGGTTTAGGGATACTATATAGAACTAGTGGGTACCCTATATAATGTTTCAAGGATAAAATATATCCATTCTTTAGCCAAAAGTCAAACAACAAAAAAGTGATCTAATAGATTGAAACAACTGGGTATTTGGAAATAATTTTCTATTTGAAACCTAATCCGTTGAGGGTTATGGTATCATTCACTTGTGATAGAATATGAATAGTCAAGTGAATATGAGTTGTCATCGGGAGTCTAAGAGACCTCTTGGAAGACAAATCCAAAGGTCATAAATAATGTATTTATACGTTTATCATAACAATGAAATGCATTCCATGCTTATATCCATTTGTGCATTCCATTAGTGGTATCATAGAGCTTGAATTAAGCTATGGTAGTTGTCCATGGTTCAGTTTGCCTCGTCTAGAAATGTCTCTATCTCATTTATTCTCTTGGGTGTTTTCAATCCTCGTGCTTGTTTATTCTCTTGGGCGTTTTCAATCCTCGTGCAGAAATGTCCCTATGCCTGCAAGTCTTTCTCTACCAATATACCTTCCTCATTCTTGTTGGCATCATGTGTGTCCTCATCTATGTCGTGAGAGGGCATTAAGAATTCCATCTCCCACCTCTCATATTTCTTCAATCCATGTAGCCTTCAAGCTCTCTTTAATCGAAACCCTAATCCATGTTTGCGTTGTTCACGCACCTTCTCTTGTTCAAAGGTCCTAATTCATATTCCAATTTCTTCTCCCTCTATTGGCGCAATTGCTTTTCAAACTCCTTATTTGGAGATTCCTCCACAACATGAAATTCACACCTTCGTCATCATTTTCATGTAGTTATTCAAGCACTGTATTATTTTATGGTTGGAAAAGATTCGATACCGAGACATGTGAAGGCCATGACTGAGTTGTTAAAATGTATTCTTTCCAAATCTCTAAAATTTTGGCATCAAATCCCGTCATGAAATCATGTTAATGCACCCCCGTTCCAACTCCTGACCTGACCTTGTCATTTTATGGCATTCAAAACCCTCCTCAATTAAATAAGTGAATGAACCTTTGGACTTGATCACACATTAGTGTATTTTTCTTGATTTTAGAGGTCGAAGGGATGAGTCACAAGGCATACATTCATAACTATATACTCCTACAATCGAAGAGAGTTGCATCAATGATGCCAGTTATTGAGTTTTGAAACTCCCAACCAAACTTCTTCATTTCGAGTTTCGAGTAAGTTAAAGATCACGGTAAGCATTTGGAAAGAAGTAGGAAGAGGGACCTTTATCAATACAAAGAAAGCTAGACATTATCAGTACAAAGAGAGCTCAACATCCATCCTTCTTAACCCTCGCTCCTCAACAATCCCACAATTTGCAGCACCACGAACAATAAATCTACCTAGTTCATGAGATTTCCTTGGATTCTCTCCAGCATCATCATATCTTTTAAGAGGATGAATTTCACAAGCATATGCTTAGGCTTGTTCCATGAGTCTATTCTCCCAAAGTTTTGTAGACATCCAATGTTCAAACTTGCTCCATTCCCAACTATTTTTGTATGGCTCAATTTTGGCATAATTCATGTTTGTTTTTGAATTGCTTCTCCATTACTAAGGGGAGAGAGCATAAGCAATGGCTCTGTTGGGCTCATACTTTGTAATAAAAACCCACCAAACACACTTCCTTTTTAACTCATTTTCCTCCATTTTTGGTATATTTTGTATCCATTTCCACTAAATAAAGGCTCGGTAAAGGATTATAAGGTAATCTATAGTTTATTTCTAATTTTCATTTGACAAGTCAAATATTAATTTTTTTTAGTATTTTACCAGTTATCACAAGAAAAATTAGGTTCATGTAATCGATCAATGGTTAGCGTGTTTGCAGGCTAGTTGGGTGAAATCACGGACAAGGGTTTTGTTCCCCATGTTCATGATATGCTTTGTTTCCTATTAGTACGGTGAAAAATCCCTCGCAAAGGCTCAGTCAATGCATGGTCAACTCAACCACTATACAACAACATTATAACAAAAAAATCAGGGAACGAACTTCACACAAGACTTCTAGACTAATAAAGACAAATTTTAAAATTATGGGACATGGGTTTTGTGCAAAACATGCCCAATTAGGTGACAAACAAGTTGATTTTCTAGTAAAGGTGTGATTTGGGAGATTTGGAGGTTTTTCTAAAAATGTAAAGCCCATATTTGTGTACTCACGATTTTTTCCATGATTTTGGCCATTGTGGAGGTCAAATCTCATCTAGATGAATGATTAAAATGAAAATTATTTGGATGGGCTGAGTGTTATCAGAATATTAGTTTCTATTTGTGATGTATAAATATGCAAGTGAGTGAAGTTTATGGGGGGATTCATATTTTGAATAAAAATTCTAAACTTGAGATTGTAAGCAAGATTTTGAGCAATTTGAAGATCTGATTTTATCCTTTGCTTAATCTTTATGTGCATGTGCCAAATTGGAGGCCCCCCATGTTCGGTTCATGTTGCAACGGTTTTGTAAATTAGTGTGTGAGTTTTCATTTCTTTGCAACTTTTTCATTTTGTAGAATTTCCTTTCTTTCTAATTGTTATTTTATTTAAAAGTCTAGATCAAATTTATATCAGTTTGGTTTTGGTTAGATTTCACTTGAAGATTTATTTTGTTGATAAAAAGTTAAAACTCAATCTTATCTACCATTGATGACTTGAAAAGGATTTTTCAGAGTATTGCTACAAGTTTCCTCTAACCATGAGATCTTGTGGAAACAATATAGCCCGCTTTTTAACCAGTAGGAAATCCCAAGTATTCATTTGATTGATTAAGATTGAAATATGAACTAGGATTTTAGCATATGTGTGTTTAAAATATTCCTTGCAATATTTTCTCACAATTCAACAGAGTATTGTTGTAGGAATCCTCCTCTTGCTGAGTTATTCAAACTTCACAATCTTCAGAGTATTTGTTGGAGATATTACACACACCTAGGATTTTCCTTTCATTTTATTTCCCTAAGTTTATTTGGCTATGTTAAGGATCCCTTAGTATGAGATATTCTCCCCTCATTGAGGATATTCTCCCCTAGACAAGGGTGCCACATACCCTCCAGTCAACTCTCAACTATCGTTCAGTTAGACTAGTTGAGTGAAATGTTGCATCTCAACTTTGGTTTTATCACCAAGTGTTGCATGCTAACCTCGATATCATCACTAGTAATGCACACTTGCATTGGGATCATCACTGGTAAGGCAAATTACACATGTGTGAGTGATTTCCTCCTCACTTCACTCTGGTTTGGCTAGTTAATGGATGATCGCATGGCCAGTTAACTATGACTAGGTGGTAGTTGACTCCAGTGATTGTCAGTGTGTGTCGAATCTCTCTAGAACACTCCTAATGTGCAGTAGTTGACTACTATGGCGATTTGGTTGTGTGTTACATAGTATATCACTTGTATTGTATCATTTCTCTCATTCGATTAACATAAATTCTTTCATTCTTTCCTCCATTTTTTGTCTCTTCTCTTCACACCATTGCATGTTTTGTATGCTTCATTGTTAGCTAGATATTCTATGTAGGTATCTCAAAAACTCTACATGGTATCCAATCCCACACCAACACTCTTTTGCAAGTACCGAAGACAGAACAAAGCAGCAGGAAAGATGGAATTCCCCACATCTGCAATTCTAACGCCATATAACTACTTCAACTGGGAGCCAAGAATTACCCACATGCTCATGGGTAAAGGCTTGTATCAAATAGTGATGGCCACATAAACATAACCCAACTTAGCGGTGGAAAAATACAAGTACTTCAACTGCATGGACGAGGCTTGTGGTCTCATGTGCATGTCTATTTCTCTCGACGTATGGTTTCACATTGATGCATGCAAGACACCAAATGAGATCTGGACCACCTTGGCTGGTCTCTTTGGTTAGTAGGATGAAATGAGAGGCCATTTGCTTGAAGAAGAACTGAACTCCTTGGATCCGAAGAACTTTGAAAATCTCCAATATTTCTTCACCAAATTTAAATATCTCCTTCGTGAATTGAAAGACTATGGTATCGACGAATATAAAGCAGAAAAACAATTGATTCTTTCTATCATGGAAAAATTTGGACCACAATATAGTGTATTTGTCTCCACATTTCATCTAACATATTCACGGCAGGATCAACTTGGACCATGCCTTTATTGTCAAAATTTATTGAGGCTTTGACACATGAGCGGGATAATCTCATTCATATGGGCATAATCAAGGGCCCAAAGGAACATGCACTTGTTGTGCATGATGGCAGCAACTCTCAAAATCCTAAATCCAAATAGAAAGGAAAAGGAAATGCACAGAAGGAAGGATACTCCAAATACTTCAATGATTCCTTCGGTTCTAAAGGTGGAAAAAAAAAACAAGGGAAGAAGTGTGGTTATTGAAATCACAGGAACCATCCAGAATCTGCATGGATGAAGAAGCAGATTGATCAAATGGCACAAATTATTCAAAAAAACAATCTCAGGGGCTTCATTCATGAGGATGCTAAGAAGAAGTTAGAAGATCAATCCCTTAAGAAAGGTAATCCTTGTGCATTAATAGTTGTACACTCTTCTCTTGACACCTAGATTGTAGATTCACGAACTTCCCATCAGATGGAAAACACAAAGGATATTATATCTTCTATAACTGCATGCACGGGGCCTCCTATCCTCATGGGGGATGACTCTCCAGTTGAGGTCACCGGAAAAGGGAGAGTAGAACTAGGCCATGGAAGCTTTGAGAACATCCTACATGTTACTCAACTTTCCGTGAATCTGCTCTCAGTGTATCATATTACACATTCAGGCTTAGCAAAAAAGGCAAAGTTCACACCAGACTCCGTGTCCATATTCAACATTCAAGACAACTCCAAAACTGATGTAGGGGAGGTAAATCATAAATCTCGGTTATATACTTTTACTAAGTTTATTAAACCTAATTCCTATGTACTACTTATGCATGTTGATGAAAGTAGTAGATTATGGCATGAGAGGTTTGGTCACATTAACTTCAGGTACATGCAAAAACTTAGAAAGAAGGGGATGATCACCAGGTTACATGATATCCACTTTTCCGAAGGAGTTTGTGAAGGATGTGTAGTTGGCAAGCATTCTCAAGAGAAGTTCAAGAAAGGGAAGGCTCACAGGGCTTCCTCTCCATTGGATTTGATTCACAGTGATCTCATGGGTCCATTCCCGCATCCATTCATCGATAAGGCAAGGTACATGCTTACATTTTTGGATGATTACTCATGTTATACTTGGGTATTTTTTCTCATATAAAATTCATGGGTCTTTGAGCACCTAAAAGAGTTTAAAGCACTTGTTGAGACTCAATCATGGAGAAAGATTAAATCCCTTCATCTAAATAATGGGGGGGAGTATGTCAACAAAGATATTCATAATATTTGTCTTGAGGCCAGGATACAGTTGCATCATATAGTACCATACACTCCACAATAGAACGGGGTTGTTGAGCAGAAAAATAGATCTCTCAAAGAGATGGCCAGTTGCATGTTGCATGCAAAGGCACTTCCTCCCAAGCTTTGGGATGAGGCACTTAATTGTGACAATCACATTTAGAAAAAATCCCCTCACATATTTGTTAAGGACATGACTCCTTTTGAGGCTTGGAGTGGAAACAAACAAGAAGTCACCCACTTTTTCATCTTTGGATCATGAGCATGGGCCCGCATTCCCTCTAAGAATCGGAAAGCATTAGATCCACAGAGCCACCCATGCATATTTATCAGTTATCTCGATGGTGTGAAGGGATATAGATTACTTGATCCCTCTAGAGAATAGCTCATCATTTAGAACAATGTCAATTTTGAGGAAAGTCCTTCGTATTCTCCACATGGGTCACATGTAGAGGATTTTGTACTTCTACCAGTTGCAGATGATGAATCCACACATTTGGATCACACCATAGATTTGAGTTCTAATAAATAGTTGGAAGATTCAAATAATTTAGATGCAAAATTAGAGCATTCAGATATAGAGTTGGTACATCCAGATGATGAGACAAAGTAGATTCCCAAGTGGGAACGGTCCACACTTTAAGATGCAGAAGACCTTTTTGGGGATCCAACGGATCCGAGGAGGACCAGATCTTAGTTTAACGATCCTCCTGATGCACTCACTGCCGCTAAACCCATGATGCCTCTGCATTGTTATATGGTTCAGTATTCAGACCCATAAACCTACAGAGAGGCTACAAGTAACCCCTTCTGGGAAGCAGCCATGCAGAAGGAGTACAACTATCTCCTCGAGAACCGGACTTGGGATTTGGTTCTGCTTCCTTTAGATAGGAAGCTTGTCAGATTATATGGGTCTACAAGACCAAAAAGACAGCGAACAAACAGGTGAGCAGACACAAGGCGAGATTGGTTTCCAAGGGATTTCAGCAGATCCACAGGATTGATTATGATGATACTTTTTCTCTAGTACCAAATTTGGATTCTATCAGGTTGGCACTTTCCATTGCAACAACCAAGGGATGGAAAGTACATCAGATGGACGTGAAGAATTATTTTCTTCACAAGAATCTATTAGAGGAGATTTATATGGAGCAATTTCCTGGGTTCATACAAAACTCATCTTTAGTGTGCCGACTCGAAAAGTCGCTCTATGGCCTGAGGCAGGCACCTAGAGCATGGTATGCAAAGATGGAATCCTACTTTCTCTCCAATAATTTTGTCAGATGAAAATATGATACAAATGTCTACACGTTGAGGACCATTGACTCACTTCTGATCCTAGTCATGTATGCGGATGATCTTTTGATCACCAAAAACTCAGTTTCAGTGACTGCCTTGGTCAAGGGATTTCTTCATGATAGATTTTCAATGACAGACATGGGTCCACTCCATTTCTTTCTTGGTCTCGAAATCAATCAGGATGATTCAGACATCAAGCTATCTTAGGCTAAGTATGCTCGAGATCTCATGGAGATATTCCACATGACAAACTGCAAGTCTACACCTACACCCTTCTTATCTAGGATTAGACTTGAGGATGGTCAGGATACACCAGTGGTTGGCAGCACCTTGTATTGATTGCTTGTGGGGAGCCTTTTGTATCTCACCCACACCTAACCAAATCTATCATATGCAGTAGGGGTAGTCTCCAAGTACATGCAAGAGTCGCATGAGTTGCACTGGAAGGATGCTAAGTGCATCCTCGGATACGTTCAGATCACCATCAATTGTGGGATCCTTATGCAACAAGTTGCAAGTTGGACCTCATAGCCTTTACCGATTCTGACTAGGTTGGTAATGGCACTGATTATAAGTCCACATCCAGATACACTATCGGTTTGGGTTTAGGGCATATATGTTGGTTGAGCAAGAAGCAATATGATATTGCTCTATCTTCCGTCGAGGCTGAGTACAGAGGAATAGTTAACATTACCATCCATGCATTGTGGCTACAAAACTTCCTTACATATTTTGGCATCCATTTCCAAGACCGGCTGTCATTTGGTGTGACAACCAGAGTGCTCTCAAGTTTTGTAGAGAATCGGTGCAATGACATCGAACAAAGCATATCAAGATCCATATGCACTACATTATAGATCTAGTCCACGAGAGGATCATTGACATGTAATTCTTTCCTTCCTCTAAACAGACTACTGACATCTCCACCAAGAATTTCATTGAGCAAAAGTTTCACTCTCTAAGAAATCGTCTTGGAGTGAAGGATATAATTTCCTAGCAACTATCTTTCCCTTCTTTTGATACATTGTATTTTGAGGGGGGGGGTCCCATGAGGTTTTCCCTCTTCCCTCACTTTATTTCAATGTTCATTAGTTGCATTATTCATGGATACCTAACATGGCTTCAGTTGTCGAGACCCATTCATTATGTATACTCCCTAGTAGTGTTTAGGGGGGGTGTTGGAGATATTACACATGCCTAGGATTTTCCTTTCATTTTATTTTCATAAGTTTATTTGGATATGTTAAGGGTACCTTAGTCTGAGATATTCTCCCCTAGACAAGGGTACCACATACCCTCCATTCAACTCTCAATTACCACTCCGTTAGACTATTCGAGTGAAGTGTTGCATGTCAACTTTTGTTTTATCACCAAGTGTTGCATGCTAACCTCAAGATCATCACCAATAATGCACACTTGCATTGGGATCATCACCAATAAGGTGCATTCCACCTATGTGAGTGATCTACTCCTCATTTCACTCTGGTTTGGCTAGTTAACTGACAACCATATGGCCAGTTAACTAGGACGAGGTGGCAGTTGACTCCAGTGACTTCCAGTGTGTGTCAGATCTCTCTAGAACATTCCTAGTGCACATTAGTTGACTAATATAGTGAGTTAGTTGTGTGACACATAGTATATCACTCGTATTGTATCATTTCTCTCATTCGGTTAATAGAATTTCTTTCATTCTTTCCTCCATTTTTTGTCTCTTCCATTCACACCATTGCATGTTGTGTATGTTTCATTGTTAGCTAGATCTTTTGTGCAAGTATCTCAGAAACTCTACAGTATCATTGTAAAGAACTTTACACTTTAAAATCAACACTTTTACCATTGAAATTGTGACAACTACAACTCATCACTGGTGGAAGCAAACTTCATTCTACAATCTAATTTTTGACCAAAGAAAATGTGGATATTAAGTTGAAGGAATTTAGCATTCTTTTAGTCTTTTAATTTGCTTTCTTAGACACATAAATATTCTTTCAAGTTCACAAGTCAAAACTGAATTCTGTTACAAAGATGTTTTCATTCTTTTGAATCAAATTCCCTTTGTGACCATAGTATCCACCATTGAAGTTGTGAACCTTAGATTGAAAGAAGTTGGCTTGGGATCTTTATGTTTGATTTAATTTAATTAATGTGTGATGAATATTATTTTCCAATCATTGATCGCCACAAGTGAAGAGATGATCT
>ML799776.1:182868-202983 GCA_009831015.1 Picea engelmannii
ATTTATTTGCAAAATGACCTATATTACCACAGTTGAAACATTTGAAAGGCATTTTACCTTTGTATTTGCCTGATCCCTTCTTCAGTCTTCTCACAAATTTTGCTTCAATTTCATCAGTCTCAGAATCCTCATTCTTGTCTGCCTTAAATGATGCTTCTATGGAGGTGGGTTTATCTTTAACTATTCTCATTTCATATGAAGTCAACATTCCTAGAAGTTTATCAAACTCCAAGGCTTTTAGATCATTAAGTTCTTCTATAGCAGAGACCTTTGGGTTGAACCTATCTGGTAGAGATCTCAAAATTTTCTGAACTAAAGAAGGTTCCTCAATTTTTTCGCCAAGTGCTTTCATTGCATTTACTAGTTCTTCAACTCTCAAAAAGTACTTTCCAACAGTTTCATCCTCTTTCATCTTCAGTTGTTCAAACTGTACTCTGTAGGTTTGAAGCTTGGCGTCCTTTACCTTCTCATTACCTTCATAACTGCTAATGCGTTTGTCCCACATTTCTATGGCAGTTTCTAGGTGCATAACTTTTACAAATTCTACTTCTGCAAGCCCACTCAAGATAGCATTCATAGCCTTAGCATTGAAGCTGAATTCTCACTTCTCATCCCTATTAGCTAGTACAATTGCTTTTACATTACCAGTATCTACCTCATCCCAGACATCTGCACCTAAAGCCATTATGTAGGTTCTCATTCTAACTTTCAAGAAGGCAAAGTTTGTTCCATTGAACAAAGGGGCCTTATTGGTTGAAGTTCCTTCATGGCTTGACATGTTTAAGCTCTAGGATCTACCCTTAGATAAAAGGGGCTGGCTCTGATACCAATTGTTGGACAACTGAGAGGGGGGTTGAATCAGTTGTTACTGTGCTTAAACAATTATATCCATTTTTAAAATTTATTACAGAACTTCTCAGTGATGATCACAATAAATAAGTAGTAGAGTATTCAACATCAATCACACACATGTATATTACAGAGACAGATATTCCTGAGGAAACCCATAAAGGGTGAAAACCTCTTCTTCTTTATATGATAATTATTTTCTGTACATTATCATTCTTATGAGAACCAACTCATAATGAAGCTACCACCTCTGTTTTGCAAGCTGCTACTTGCTAAGAGCACCAACTCTCTAGTTTCTCTAGCACCCACTAGAAGGAAGTACCAACTCCCTCACTGCTCCAACACCAATTGGATGGAAGCACCAACTTCCAATCACACAAGCACCAACCTGTATAACAGAGAACCAATGTTCTCCCTAGCACCACCCTGCCACCCTGGTTTCTCTGGCTGCTACCAGATGGTAGCTACAACTCCCTGTGTTCAAGTACCCACTTGACACTCAGAGGACAACAGTCCTCCGAAGCACCTCCCAACCACCCTGAAATATACAAATTTGCTTTCTGTGAATTTATTACAGTGATTCAATAGTTTTCACTGGCTTACCAGGCTTATCAATGTTCTGTTATGTTGCTATGCTCTCATGTATCATTGTCTCTCTGCTTGCATCTCCTTGAGCTTTCTTATCTTCTGTTATATCTCTGCATGTCCATCTCAACCTTCTTTTATTGTATCAGTTATGCATCTCTGTTCTTTCCTTCTGATGCGATGTTTCTCCTCTAGACTCCCTTCTTCTACCTGCATAACACACTCTTAAAAAAAACGCAGCCCCAATCTCTTCTTTGTTCTACATTTTTATAGTCTCTCTGCACCTTGTGCATGCTGCATGTGCTATCCCACTGCATACACTTCACTGCTCTCATCATCACTAGCCCTTCTCCTAAGATATTTTGGCTTTACTGACTGTAACAGTCTTCGACCCTTTTCCATCTATCAGCTGACTCTATGATGAGTTTACACTCCACTGGCAGTTGCCTCGAGACTCTTTGTCTTCTTTATCAATCACCCTGAAGACTATTTGAATTCTCTAGTAGAAACCATCAGTGGTCTCTAACAGATACACCGAGGATCTTCGGCCCGTCTGGTAGCCACCCTACAGCTCCTCAAATTCTCTAGCAGATGCAATCATTTCGTTCTGGCAGTTACTGAGAGAAAATTCGCACGTTCATGTGTTTTGGCGCCTTCTCTCTTCCTGAAGAAAACTTCACAGTGGGTGCTATATATTCTGGCTAAGCCCCTTCCTTTCAGGTGACCTCTGGCGGTGACCAAACGCCTATTCATAAAGCGCTTTCGCGACTCACGTTTCGGGGATCTGGGGATGAGGCATCTCAACTCTCCAAGTCACGATCTCTGAAATGGAGCTTAGCTGCATGCTAGCTCCTCCCTTAAACCTTCAATGATGTGACCAATGGTTGTGACCACAGCCCTATTCAAAAAGGCATTTCACGATTTCGCATTTTGGGTTTTCTCCTGTGAGTCTCCTTGACTTCTCATATTGCGAACCCCGAAATGGAGCTTGGCTGCTCTAGCTCCTTCCTCCAACATGACCACCAACGGTGACCAGAGCTTAACTCGAAACTGCATTTCGTAATTTCATGTTTCGTGGATTCTCCTGTGAGTCCCTTGACTCCTCCAACTTCCGGTACCCGAAATGGAGCCTAGTTATGCTAGCTCCTTCCACTCACGCAACCACAGGTGGTGACCAGAGGCCAAGTCCAAAAACGCATTTCACATTTCGGGGATTCTGTGAAGAGTCATCTCGACTCTCCATGTCGCAAACTCCGAAATGGAGCTTGGCATCTCTAGCTCTACTCTCCAGCTCTCGACGATGTGACCACGAGATATGACCACTGGCTAGTCATTTGAGCGCTTCGCTCTTCAGATCAATGGTCCACGATTCGTGGTGATTGGACAACGATCCTTCGTTCTGAAACTTCAACTTTCGGGACTTTGGGGGAGTATTGATGCTAAAACTCCTGAAACTAAACTCTCGGAGTGACATCATTCTTGCGTCACTCAATGACGTGTCATAAGCCGAGTGGCTGCCACATGTCACTAAGAATTGTGATTTCCAATGGCCTGAAATGGCGAGTAAACTTGACACTTGTCCTTGTATGATTGCGCCACGTGTCCTTGCTGACGTAGACTGCCACCTGTCCTTTCTGATGTGGTCTGTCATGAACTACCTCATTGATCTGACGGCCCAGATTCATCCTTGATCCAACAACTAAGATTATTTCGCGATTTCGCATATCGCGAGTTCGAGAGGTTAGAACACCTTGTTCCTTTGACTTTCTAGTCAGCGAAGAGATGATCTTTCACCACGTGTCCTTCTTGGATCGATGGACTGGATTTCTCCTCGATCCGACAGCTTAGATCATTTCACCATTTCGTGTTTCGCAAGTTGGAAGAATAGAGCACCTCATGCCTTTGACTTTCCAGTTAGCGAAATGACAATCTTTTGACATGTGTCCTCCAGATCCAATGACCCACGACTCTCCTCGATGGACGACCAAGATTCCTTCACAGTTTTGGAGATTTGGATGACTCATGGTCTTATCCGATTTGCAGCTTCACTAGATCTAACGGTTGCTGGTCCTTCGTAATTAATCCAGATTTGATGGCCCAGATCATATCGCGAGTTGGAAGGTTAGAGAGCTTCCTTCCTTTGACTTTCCAGTCAGCGAAATGATGAACTATAGCCATGTGTCTTGCCCGATGATGGACGGTCCTCCTGTTTTCGAGACTTTGTAAGACTGCTTCATGTTGAACTTTAAAGATCGTACAGGTTCTCCTAGATCCGATGACGGTCGGTCCCTGTGCCCAGATCTAATGCTTGAGATCTGTCCTCCATCTGCGCGCTCCTCCTATCTAAATTCAGATCTGACGGCCATCGGGAATTTGGAATGGGTGATCCAACGATCACTGTCACTTCTCCTCCCGAGCTTCTCCTTCCTGTGTGTTCTTGCCATCAATGACAAGCACATTGTTCCTGTGAACATGCCAACACATTAAGCTATAGAAGTAGTTCATATAACCTAATAACGATTAAAACAAATACACATCAATCTTAATTCAGTAAATAATTACTAAGGAAAAACCAAATATGTATACTCACACTCAATATGGAGGGTTAAAAGATATTGAACATGAGATATGAAAGTTTTCTAGCTAAGGAAATAGTTGACATAGAAAGATAACGATTAAAGAAAATGCATAGCAGTAATGAACCTATTAAACAATTAATAAGAAACTACATATACACAGACTCATATTCAATAATTCAATTTGTCAAATTCAGAACAATCATGAAAGATAGCTTATGAATGATTTTAAATAAACATAAGCTTGCATAACTGATAACAGTGCCCAATATACAAACTCATACTCATAAAGAATGAAATTTGTCGAATGGAAAGTCTTTTTTTAAACTCAAAACATGATAATAGTATCAAATACTAAATACAAGAAAAAGACTTGAGAGTCTTCTATCAGTTTACAAAACTTGACAATAGTGCACTAGTTCTATAAGCACATGGGATTCACCTTGCTAACTAATATCTTATGATGTTCATTCATAAAGGGGGTTTGTAATTGTAAAAAATAGAGTCAATATAGTGTAAGTATTAGGGGGGATGTGGGGTATTAGGGTGTTTATAGGTATTGGGGGGTATAAAAAAGGGTATTTAGTAAAAAATATGGGTTTCTTTTATTGGAAAGATGTATCAGGAGGGGGGTTCAAAAAAATAATTTTTGGATGAATTTATCAATATCTAGTGAAATTAGTGGTATTCTTTAATATCTCACGAACGTAGGTGATATGTCACAGGTTCACTAAGTGAAGACCCTGTGTCTATAACTGACTTCAAATTCAAAATACAAAAGATTTCAAGAAAGAGATTGTGATAGCACAAGCCTCTCCTTGCCTAAGATCAGCTTTTCTCCATTGTTTCATCCTCCAACCTCCCATTTAGGCTCTCAAGATCTGATATTTCAACATTACAACTATCCTTCTAGATCCAAAATCATGTGCCTAATTTTTTCTATGCTGAGTTCAATCATACAGATTGATGAAAAAATTAGAAACCGGTTGCTACATGATTTATAAGAAAAAATATTTTGAATAATCAAGTATATCTCTCATATCTTTCCATTTTTTAGGAAACATCTCGCTAAAGAGGTAAATCGGCTTGTTATACAAGTGGGTTCTTGGTCATTTTGTGATCTTCCTCACCATTTTCTTGGAAATCAAGATGGAAGTTTGTTTCTTGAACGTTGGCTGCAACATCAAATCTAGAAAGGGTAGTTTCAATTGGATAAGAATTTTCTCTCAAAATATCAACTTTATAAGAAAATCTCCTAAGTGGAAGGTAAATATGCATGTTTTGCAAGTGGGTTTTCGGTCATTTTGCGAGATTCCTCACCATTTGGGTGGAAATCAAATTGGAAATTTGCCTCTTATGAACTAACGAGAATTTTCAACTTTATCTTGCCCAAGCATTGCGCCCTATGGAGATGAAGAATTCCAAGTGAATGGATTATTTTGGCATATTTGGAAACTGTAGTCTAGTTGAATCTCTATAATGGACACTTGTAAAAAAACAAATTAAATTAATAACTAATATTTATTAAAAGATTAGCTACAAAATCTTCAACTCATAGTTAAGCAAAACCAATTTATAGAATCAAATCAAATTGATATCACACCTTCTAAATAAACATAAATGCAAATCAAACTAGAAATTATGTTTTGGGATTGGAGATATTTTGGAGATTTGAGGAAATTATTTCCATAAGATTCAATAATCATTCAATTGTTCGCAAAATTTAATCAACCAATTGAAATCACAACATTGACTCATAGTGAAAATCTAATCTTTAAGGTATCCTTAGATGATATGACTAAGATGCTTATATTTCCAAGAGCAAGAATGAACATGAGGTATATTAAATATAGAAAGTCCATCTTACTCAAAATAAAGTTCAAATACCTAAGCTTAAAAATCTTGATAATAATTGTAACTAAAAATAAGAGAAGATTTCATGTAGCCAAACTATATTTTAGAATCATATGTTAATTACTGAATGATATAAAAATATTCCTTAAAATCATGTTTCGAATCAAAGTGAATGTGAGGAGTTAACATTAAAACTACTTTCAATAATTAACCAAGTTGTTGTGGTATAATAATGTCTAGTGGAAACCAATCCAATCACCTAAATGGAAAAATATTTACTTGGTTATATTTAAACTAATAAAACCATTGAAACTCAAACAAAGATAAGAGAAAACTCTTTATTAATATCAAAAGGGCCCCAAATTTTCTATTATTCAAAAAAAAAAATGTGAGTTGTTGTTTGCCACAACATTAGGTAGGTTGTTTCCTTTTATGCAAGTGTGTTTTCTTTTAATTTGATTTATGAAAAGAAGAGAAGCCTAACTTGTATGAACATATAACTGGTGACAACAGGATCCTAGTAGCACGGTGGTGCTTCATGTACATAATTAGTTTGCTTGTATTTTGTTTAAGTGTGTTTCCTTCTCATTTCTTCAAGATTTTTAAAGTTTTTGGTGTTGTAAGAACCCTATACACTAATCCATGTGCAAGATAGAGATTAACAACCATCGAAGAAGACTTCAAGAATGTTCAAGAACATGTTGAGTAAAGGAGAATGTTACTCCAACAATTTTCTCGAATCCTAGCACCAACCAGAATCTCTGCATCTCAGGAAGAGCGAATCTTAATAGCAGTCAATAATATATTTTCACTTCAAGAAGCGATAAAAGAGAAAGAATTCCATGAACAACAACAAGAGGAGACCAAAGTATCATGGACCGTTTTTTATGGAGAGAAGTCATTAGAACATGAGATCGGAGAATTGCTAACATGCTTATCATTAGATCATTTATGCATTCAAGAGATTGATCATCAGACATAAGAAGATCTGCATGGAATGACAAAGGAGGACACACAAATCAATGCTAATGAACAAGAGGACCAGGAATACAAAGACTACATTGAACTTTGGTTCCAGACAAGCATCATGCCGAATCACCACTCTATTCTTCAACATTTCTTGACATTATTGCAATCAGGGCAACTGGTCTCTCATGTTTTAGTACTTATCTAAGTATATTTTTCAAACTAGAATAGGAGCACATTTGTAATCCTACTATGTTCATGGCTTCACTGGAAATACTCCTACACTTGAGAAAAGGACTTCCTTTTTCAAGTAGAGTAGGATAAAGTAATAAATAAATAAAATAGTAAAGAGAAAAATAAGTCAAGTTGTGAAAACTAGTTTACTTGCGCAAATGGACACGAGATTTGCTTGAAAACCAGGCAACTCGCAGGAAAAGTTCACAATAAGCTCTACATTCAGTTGTTGGTTCCATCTTGTATTATTCAAATCATTTTGTTCTTGTGTTAGATGATGGGGGATTCATTGAGGCCCTCCTTCTAGCAAATATCATCTCATCGACTCCAACACATCATATTGGATCGAGGTTAGAGATTTCATAGTGCCTTGGTATTTGAATACATCAATGGCAAGTCTTCTTGTTGCCAGTCACGAGAATTCATTAATGTCTCTTAAATGACCGATCTTGTAGGTGAATCGACTTCAACACATCCATTCGTACCTGTCAAGATGCACTAAGGTACTTTAGTGCTCATTATTATTAAAGGTGATTTGCTTCACATTGGTTAACAACATACCCTAATGGTTGGTAATCCAATTATTTCTTTTCATTATCGACATCAACACATTCATTCACATGATCAAAATTGTACCTTGGATTTGGGTACCGGTTGAAGACTATCTGGTTTCGCAGTATCAACAACAACTTGCAGTAGTTCACTTTCTAAAGATTCTTATAGAAGTGTGTTCATGTCTTGGTCTAATAAAGATTGTCATTCAGTCTTGTTGGCATCCACCATAACTCATTTCCATTCATGTTCTTTTCCAACAAGTTAGCAGGTTTGGATCAACATTCATGTCTCCAACAATCTTGTTCATTCAAAGTGTTCTCTCAACTCTAATATACCTCATGTTCAGCCTCCAATCAACACATATATTGTTCTCATGATTCCTACATCTTTAGCATCAACACCAATGTAATCTCCACACGAAGAAATGAAGAATTTGATTAGCAGAGAAGAGTTGAATGAAGACATTACACTAGAGATCCAAGGAGAAAAAATTCATAAAGAAAGCATCCAATTTGCAGACATACAAGTAGAAGACATCCAATTTGAAGCCATCAGAAGAACACTCAAGTTGCAAATTCATACGTCAAGTATCTAGTAAATCAAAGGTTTTATATTTTTTATTTGTTATTAGGAAATTAGAATAAAACTTGGAAATTACTTTTATAATTCCTTATGGCCTTCTTCTTCCTTTTCACTAGCTATAATTTTTCTCCATGACGAATTCCTTTATAAGTTATTTTACCCATGCCTATTTAAATTATCCATACTTCTTACCATATTCTATCTTTATAAATCACCCATACCCATTAATTAACCATTTATATATTACCATTACCTATCTTCATATTCACTATACATCACCACTAATCATTTTTCTTCATTCCCCATCTTTTCATATAACTCCTTCCATACATATCCTTTCACACACTAATCGTTTTTCTTCATTCCCCGTCTTTTCATACATATTTCCATATAACTCATTCCATGCATATCCTTTCACACAATCAATTCCGACGATTTCTCATTATGACTATATGGACTTACATCTTTTCCTTCGCAAGAATAAATCACATCTGGTAAATAAATAAAATTGCATGTTTTGCATCTCATGTTGAGGGAGAGTTCGAAATTTCGTAGAGATCTCAACAAATATTGTTGCAGATATTGAGGGAAATGGTGCAAGGAAATAATTTGAGGTCAAAAGCCACGAATCTATATAGGAGGTGACAAAATTTGCAATTTGGAAATTGAAACTATAGAGATAGGTCTTCATTATCAAGTCTACAATCGAAAATTGGAGTGCCACACAGGAAGCAAAGAGGGTTATCATGCTAGCAGAAGGAAATTTGACTCTCGACCATAAGAAATTTCAATTTTTGAACTCGAAACCAACATTTTGATTCTATAAGAGCGAATTTTACAATGAAAGAGAGTTTCAAATTAAAACAAGCAACAAGCAATTTGAGTTGATAGAAACGACAAAAATTACCTAGTGATAAACGTTACTATGTCAAAACCTTGTTTTTCTCATTGAAACAAAGAATACAAGACAAAGTATTTGCTTTTTTAGAATGGCTGTGAGATTTCATGAAGAATGTGAGTAACTTATAATGTAGATTTGCCCAAAGCTTTGATGGGGAATGTGCCTAGATAGACAATCTTCCTCTGCATATCTTTGAAAATCCGTTATCTGAAATTATTGGTTTACCCCAAATAAGAGAAAAATGGTTTATGAACAAATCTATGGAAGCAAGACCTTGGACTTCATACATGTTAATAAATAGACAGAGGTTGAATTGGACTTTTGGAGTAAAGAAACTCAAAGTTGAAATAAGGAAATTGGAAATTCTAGATAGTTACATCAAAGATGAAAATGAGATACTCAAGAAGAATAATGCAATGATTGTCAAAGAGAATGACCATCTAAAAGAAGAATTGAAGAAGTTTAAGGAGGAAAATGAAAAAATCACTCAGGGAAAGGCTCGAGAGATAGGGAAATCATCAAGAAGACATAAGTTGAGAAAAACAACAAAAAGACTCTGAAACCAAAAGAAACGAAACTTTGAAATTTTTATTTCGCATAAGGGACATGCAAAAGTTCAAGTCTAGGGGTGATGTTAGGCTCATACTTTGTCACAAAACCCCACCAAACACTCTTCCTTTTTAACTCATTTTTTTCCATTTTTGGTATTTTTTATATCCATGTCCACTAAATAAAGGCTCAATAAAGGAATATAAGATAATCTATAGTTTATTTCTGATTTTCATTTAACAACTTAAAATATTTATTTTTTGAGTATTTTACCAATCATTACCAAAAAAATTAGGTTCTCGTAATTGCTCCACGGTTAGCATGTTTGTAGGCTAGCTGGGTGAAAACGGGAACAAGGGTTTTGTTCCCCGTGATCATGATATGGTTAATTTGCTATTGGTTCGACAAAAAAATCCCTCATACAAGCCCGATCAATGCATGGTCAACTCAACCACTCTACAACAATTTTATAGCAAAAAAATCAGGCAACAAACTTCAAACGTGATTTCTATATTCATGAAGATGAATTTGAAAATTCTAGGACATGGGTTTTGTTCAGAACATGCCCAATTAGGGGATGAGTAAACATAGTTTAAAAAAAGTGCGATTTGGGAAATTTGGAGGTTTTTCTAAAAATATAAAGCCCATGTTTGTGTACTCTCGATTTTTTCCATGATTTTGGTCATTGTGGAGGTCGAATCTCATCTAGATGAATGACTAAAATGGCAATTAGTTGGTTGGGCTGAGTGTTATCAGCAAATTAGTTTCTTTTTGTTATGTATAAATGTGTAAGTGAGTGAAGTTTAAGGGGGGGTTCATATTTTGAATAAAAATTATGAACTTCAGATTGTAAGCAAGCTTTTGATCATTTTGAAGATCTGATTTTATCCTCTACTTAATCTCTTTGTGCATGTGCCAACTTGGAGAAACCCCATGTTTGGTTCATGCTGCAGCAGTTTTGTAAATTAACGTGTGATTTTCATTTCTTTGAAACTTATTCATTTTATAGAATTTCCTTTCTTTCTAGTTGTTATTTTATTTAAAAGTCTGGATCAGAGTTATATCAGTTTGGTTTTGGTTAGATTTCATTTGAAGATTTATTTTGTTGATAAAATTTTAAAACTCAATATTATCTACCATTGATTACTCAAAAATGATTTTTCAAAGTATTGCTACGGGTTTCCTCTAACCATAAGATCTTGTGGAAACTCTATAGCCTGCTTTTTAACTAGTAGGAAATATCAAGTATTCATTTGATTGATTAAGATTGAAACCTGAATTAGGATTTTGTCATATGTGTGTTTAAAATATTCCTTGCAATCATTTATCTCAGTTCAACGGAGTATTGTTGTAGGAAGCCTCCTCTTGCTGAGTTATTTAAACTTCACAATCGTCAGAGTATCATTGCAAAAAACTTTACACTTTACAATCAACACTTTTACCATTGAAATTGTGACAACTACAACTCATCACTGGTGGAGGCAAACTTTATTATACAATTTTATTTTTAACCAAAGAAACTGTGGATATTAAGTTGAAGGAATTTAACATTCTTTGAGTGTTTTAATTTTCTTTCTTAGACACATAAATATTCTTTCAAGTTCATAAGTCAAAACTAAGTTTTGTTGAAGAGATGTTTTCATTCTTTTGAAACAAATTCCCTTTGTGACTAGAGTATCCACCATTGACGTTGTGAACCTTAGATTGAAAGAATTTGGCTTGGAATCTTCATGTTTGATTTAAGTTAATGAATGTGTGGTGAATATTCTTTTCAAATCATTGATCTCCACAAGTGAAGAGAGTATCGTTATGTGATCCATTTGAGGCATGATATCTCACAATTAGAGTTTCTACCTTTGTAAGTTGTGGCAACCTAGATTGGATCAAAATAGTTCCATTCTATTATTTTGCTAGTTTAGAATTTCCTTTCATATTGTAATAGTTCATGTAAAGTTAATTCTTAGTTTGTTGAAATATTTTTTGATCGTGCATTTCTTGTGCTTGCACCTCAAATTTTACGAACTCCCAGATTGATAATTAATGTTCAAAATTTATGCAAATAAGTTTCCCAATAGGCTCTCTCACATTTGATTCCACTCTATTGTCTCATTTGTAGTTTTGCATGAAATTCTTCAAGGGTTCCTTGATTATCACACCATCCCTCCTTAGATTATCGCAGCTTGTTTTAGCGAATTCAATGTTCATCGATCTTTTTTTGCACAACTAAGCCTTCAATCGACATCCAAACACGATGAGATCTTACACAATCCTGAACTCTAACAAGTGCTTGCATGCACCTAAACTCCAAACGCATATGCATTGATTTCATAACCGTTGGAGGGACAGCAGGCCAAAGGTGAGCTTGTGTCCATATACATAACCCTTTATTTCTCATCAATTAGTATAGAACATGAGAATATTTAATGGAATTGTGCATTCAAACATTCAACAAGGAAACATAGCAGAAGAGACAAGAATTACATTAGACTTCCAGTTCTTAGAGTTTGAAATTTCAAAGAAGCCTCCAGCCTACACATCAAACTATGTAGGTACAATGTGATGTAACATTTTATACCTATCGAAATTTCTGAAGAATAAGTATGCAAGCAAAGGATTTGGTTTTATATTTACTAACTTTCTACACAATTCGGTGGTCTATATCAGAGTCCCTTTCCATAGTTTGGTGGACTTTAATCAGTCGTATGCTCCTATGATGTAGCTTTTCCATAGCAATGTATTCTTGCTCATAATTTGATTCATTGTGAAAATATAATTGCACAATATGTTAGCTTCCACGCATAGATAGATGATACAACACTATAAATCCATGAAACCTGGGTTGAAGAACTATGAGTAATTTCACTCCAGTTCTTAGTAGAATTACGAAAAATTTTAAATCATTGGTATACGAAAGCTGACATGGGTTGCCCAACATTCATAGAAGAATTTTTTCTTGAATTTGACCAAGGGGTGTACACAATGTCAATGTTATTGAGCTTGTTTCCTTGAATACTTCACTGTGGTATGGTATTTTAGCTTTACAAGTTGAATTGCATTGTAAACGGGTGCATTTTTTGTAGAAGCTAACACCTTATGTTTGTTGAGTTTGAAGTGTTGAGTCTAATTGTTAAAGGTTGGAGTTGCAAGAAACGTTTGAGGACTAAGTTAGTCTATGAATAGCTCAAATTGATAAATTGTTAGAGTTGTTGAACACTCTAATACTCTCTATTGTCGACAATACGGTCACAATTGACAAAGCAAGTCTCACAAATTATGTTCTAACTTGTTTACAAGATTCATGGGACAAAATCGAATTTATCCATCTTGAATCACAACTCCAACAAGATGAAATACAACAAAAGAATTAACATTCTAAACTAGTCCTTGTTTAGAATAGTTCTCTTTTTTAATTTGAGAATAACTCCTATCAATATCCAACACATGATCAAATCAATGATGCCACCTTAGAAACAGATTCAAATGAAGATGAAGTTTGTCATAAACAATTTCCACTTGGACTTTCCAAGCCCATCATCAAACCTTGGGAAGAAATCATTAACAACAAGCATAGAACAGGTCTTGGATACAAAATGGAAGTAACCTCTCACGTTCTAGACAACATTTTGTGGTTAATCCGAAAATTCTTAGATGTTAATTTATTTCGTAAGTACACATAAAAATCCAACTTGATTGGAAATATGATTGTCTTGACTATTTGCTAATAATATGAATTCACTTACTTATCCAAAATTTAATTAATGATGAATAACTTGCAAGAAACTGAGTGAAATAGAAACAAAAAGAATAAGGAACATTACACAAGTTGTTAACGGAGTTCACCCATCTTGGGCTACGTCTCTGAGTCCGCTTTCAATCGAGAGAGTACTCTATTGATGCTCAAATGATTGAAACAATAATGACTCTAACTTGTGTTCTTACAATGACCTTATTATTTGTTGTTCAAACTCAGAAACAGAAGTCGCCACTGAATTTCTCTCGAAATTTTGAGAAAAGTGAGTATAAACACCCTATACTTTCCTCAAGGAACTCTATGGCATGCAACACGATGCACTAGTGAAATCTTAAAACACTTGGGCATGAATTTTGATGCATATCACTCCATACAACTTTGCACGCATTTTGATGTGTCCCGTGCAATGGAAAAAGCTTGTTTTATATAGGGGGGGCAGGGCCAAACCCGCCACCCGAACTCTGTGGGCAGACTTAAAAACATTAACTCCCCTATCTTGTAACAAATAGTGCCATTAGCGCACTAATTGGAGCGTTGGTACATGTGCGGGGAGGTCACGAGTTCAACCCCATGAACCTCTCCACCTTTTGCACGTGATTGTAACGTTATGTTATATATGGTATGTGGCATTAACTAAAGTTTTAACATCCTCCCATGAATATAGGTTGGTTTGTTGGTTGTAGTATGAGATGGAATATATTGTATGTTTTGTAATGTTAAAATACATATATCCGCCAGGGGGGGGATATAGGTTGGTTTGTTGGTTGTAATATGCGATGGAATATATTGTATGTTTTGTAATGTTAAAATACATATATCCGCCCCCCATCCTTTTTCTTTAAACCAAATAAAACAAAATTTCAACTTAGATATATATTGCACTGTCATATGTTAAGAAACATAGTGGTGGTGTGGGGGGGTGTTCCACCCCCATCCTTTTTCTTTAAACCAAGTAAAACAAAATTTCAACTTAGATATATATTGCACCGCCATATGTTAAGAAACATAGCGGTGGTGTAATGGTGAGGTTGTTGGACTATCAAGCGTGAGACCTGGGTTCAATCCATCGGGCTGGCAACAAAACTTTTATTCGACCTTAGCTATACTCTACCAATGGGAGACTGCCACATGGCGGTCTCTCATCGTTCCACTTGTGAAACCATGGTATAATCATATGCCATGTGTCCTTATCAAATTAGTCCACTCATGCACCACGTACACTACCAAATCAACTATACGATCTGTCACCTCATGGTATGGTATGTACGGCTACCACATGTCACCCTTCCAGTGGTGCCACGTGGCACCCCCTTTTTGCTAATTTTCGCTATTTTACAAAAACTTTGAAAGGCCATAACTTTCTCATATGACCTCTATTTGAGGTGATTCATGTGACATTGGAAAGCTCTCATCGAGCTCTACACGATGAAGTCATTTTCAAGAACATTTGAGATGGTCAATTCTTGAGCGATCCTAGATCTACTAAGATCATTTCTCCCCACTAGAAGCCTTTTGTACCACCAAAAGTCTTGATTACTCAGCAAATAAGTCAGGATGAAGGTCCCTCACTTTCCCGATCTCGATCCATCTTGATTTTCTTGGTTTTACCCCTTTAAGACCAACTCGAAGATACTCCACATCATCCCATCGTGAAGTCATGATTCTTTTGTCTAGGATATCATCCTCCTGCTGCTCATCCAAGTATTTAGGAGCAAAATCATCAATTGTCAGAACTTGGACACCTTAATCTTTATCCATATTCATAGGACGCTCATAAATCTTCAAATTCTCAACATTCACTACTGAATACATTTACATATAAGATGGAAGATCTAAATGAAAGGCATTCGTACCAACCTTCTCCAAACTCTTGAATGGACCATACCGGATTGATTTGAGCTTTTAACATTCACCTTTTATTCTATCCTTGTTGATATGTAATCATACTTGATCACCGACTTGAAACTGATGATCAACCTAATGCTTATCATACCTTTCCTTGTACTTGACTTGGATCTTCTCCAATTGTTCTTGTACTGCCCGACGTACCTGATAAATCCTTTGGATGAACATTTTATCTTTGTCGTCGTCATCTTGTCCATCCTCTTTGCTCGCTTCTCCAAAAGCAAAATCCATAGGTGATTTAGGCAAGTATCCCAAACATACCTCAAAAGGAGATCTTTGAGTAGAATAATGCATGGCACGATTATAGGCATGTTGTACATAGTGCAACTAGTCATCCGACAACTTAGGATGTTTATTGCAGCACCCTTGTAACAAATTTACCATTTTCTTGTTCCCCACCTTTGCCTGTCCATCTGTATGTGGATGAAAATTTGTGCTCTTCTTTAACTTAGTGTACATTATCCCCCAAGAATAGAGAGTCTCAATCAGAGACCATAGATGTAGGTAGCCCAAAATGGACCCAAACATTTACAAAGAACAACTGTGTTGTTTGTTCAGTTGTGACTTGCTTCTTTCAAGGCATTAAGATACACATATTACCGAACCTATCCACGATGACATATAAATAATCATGACCTATTATGGACATCGACAAACCCCCTACAAAATCCATGGTCACACTTTCCCATGGTTGAGAAAGTACTGGAAGTGGTGTATATAATCCCAACTTTTTGTATAATACACACCCTTTTACATGTACTTAGAAATTGTTTCATTCATTCGAGGCCAGTAACAATATCTATGCAACTGTGTTACTGTCTTAACTACCCCAAAGTGACCAAAAATGAGAGATGTATGGGTTTCCCTTATTACATTTGCTATTTCATCCATGTGTATACAAATATTTCCAAGATGATATAATAAATTATCGTGCACATGATAATCCAATTCTTCGTGTAGACTACCATGAGTTAGTGCTTCATATACATCTTTAAAATCATCATCTCTATCATATTATTCAACAAAAATTTCATGAGCTAAATAATTATACTTTAATATTGTAGATGCATTGACTATCAGTCTTGATAACATATCTGCAACCTTGTTATGAATACTCTTCTTATAATTAATTACCAAATGAAATTGTTGTAAGAAACACATCCACCTAAAGTATCATGATTGTTGTATCTTGGATTGTGATTGCAAATATTGTAATGGCTGAAGATCTATATGAATTATTGTCTCCTTCCCCATTAAGTAATGCTTCCATTTGTTCACACTTTGTACCAAAGCATACAATTCCTTATCATATGTTGGATAGTTAATTACTGCTTGAGTAAAAGTTTCAGAATGGTAACAAATAGGTTTACCTTGTTGCATCAAGACTGCTCCCATGGCATATCCACTTGCATTGGTTTGTATCTCAAATGGCTGTTGCAAATATGGCAGAGCTAAAACTAGTGTGGTGCTTATTTTCTCTTCCAATGTCTCGAAGGCTTTCTATTGCATGCCTCCCCACTGAAAGACATGTTTCACACTTGTTAATGCATGTAAAGGAGTTGTTATGAAATAGAAATTAGCAGTGAATTTCCTCCAGTATTGTGCTGCTCCTAAGAAGCTCCTGACTTATGTGGTAGTGCTTGACTTGGGACAATTCACGATGACTTCCACCTTTGAGGGATCTATCTTCAGCTGACCATTCCCTACAGTATAACCCAAGTACACTAAAGAGGTTTTTCCAAACTCAAATTTAGACATCTTTACATACAACTTCTCTCTTTTCAAAAGTTCAAATACTTTCTCAACATGCATTATATGATCTTCCCATGTTTGACTAAAGACCAATATATCATATAAGTAGACAATGACAAAATCATCTATAAAAGATCTGAATACATCATTCATTACCCTCATAAATGTCATAGGAGCATTGCTTAAACAAAATGGCATAACCAACCATTCAAAAAACTCTTATTTTGTCTTGACAACAGTTTTACATACATCACTTTCTGCAATTTTGAACTGATGTTAACCACTTCTCATATCTAACTTAGTGAAATAGACAACATTTTTCAATTGATCCAATAAATCATCAATTCTAGGAAGAATATATTGGTTATTTACCATGATCTTGTTTAGTGCTTGAAAATCAATACACATCCTCCATGTACCGTCTTTCTTTGGAACCAACACAATAGAAGATCCACACGGAGAGGAACTTGGCCTTATGATTCCCTTATCAAGCAACTCCTGAACTTGTTTATTTATATCTTCTCTCTCTATCACTGATGACCTGTACATGCCAATGATAGGAAGAGAAGCATTCTACTACAAATAATTTTTTTATTCAACCTCCCTCTTAGGTGGCGACCTTGTAGGTTCCTGAAATAGATCATCATAATTAGAAATGATCTTAATCAATTCTCGCTTATGAGTTGGATCACAACCTGAAAATGCATCTGATATATCTTCCTCTTTTTTATTCACCATCATGAGAACAAAAGATTAACTAGCACTTACAAGTCTCTTCATTTGTCTTGTACCCACTAAAGAAATATTAGTTTTTATACGATGGGCTCTAACAATATATTCAATCTCGTCCTTGAAAAGGTGATATTTTTTTCTTCATGATAGAATGTGGCTTTCTTGTCAAATAGATATGGACTACCCAAGACAATGTCACAAATGTCAAGTGGCACTACATCCAACTCAACCTCATCAATGAATTTGGAAGTAATTGCAAATATGATTTTACACTGTCGACTTACTTGCAATATGTATTTTCACACACCCAACCTAATGGATATGGCTTCACATGAGGTGTGGTCTTTAAACCCAACTTCTTAACAATTGTTTCGGATATTAAATTCACTTGAGATCCATTATCAAACAAAGTATCAATACTTGTATGCTTCATTATGACCCTTACATGGAAAAGCTCACTTCATTTCTTTTGATTAGGAACACTTTCCAATTTATCAGATTGAATTGAAGAACTAGAACTAGCAGTAGATATACCTTTACTTCCCATTGCTATCATTTTAGTTTCATCTCCTGAATATGATCCCGGATATTGTTGAGTTGTTGCAGTAGTATTTTTCTTCCCTTTATTCTGGATCTTCTTTGGTCGTAACTCTAGATGCAACTTCCAACACTGTGCCTCCTCATGTCCCTTCCTCTTGCAATGAGGACATGCAGGGTTCTCCTCAAATTTATTCATTGTAGTTTACTTCTTACTCTTCCATTTTCCCTTCGACTGCTTCTCTAATTTGTGTGGCTTCTTATCCTCAAACATATGCTTTCCTTTGCTAGACTCCACATGAGTGGCTTGTATTGACACTTCGTCAATATTAGTAGGATTAAACATCAATATAGTATGTCGAAGATATGAAAGCATACCACAAATGTATTTCATAAGAGTATCACGAGTATATAATGGAACTCCCAAAGATAATGTTTTCTTCTTAAATTCCTATGTATATACTTGAACATTTTGACCTTTTCCTTGTCTTAGATGTTGCCAATATATTATCGTTGTTTGCATATAAGCTAATGGATAAAGTTGTTTCCTTAATGCAGCAATAAATTGATCCCAAGAAGAAATTACTTTACCATGTTGGATGAGATTACATTGTGTCCTACTCTCCCACTATATCAAGGTTGTTCCACCCAGATGAAGAGTAAGCAATTGTATCTTTGCAACATCATCCATGGTTTTTTGTACACTGCAATATACTTCAATCTGCTTGACCCAATTGTCCAACCTTTCTGCATTCAATTCTCCATCATAAATTGACAATTCAAATTTTACATCTAATTTTAATAAAGGAAAATCATGAGGATGAGAAGGCTTCTTCTTATGAGAAGAATGTTCACTCTCGTCAAAAGATGATGATGATGGTGATAATGATAATGGGGATGAAGAAGGATCGGGAGGTTTTTCACCTCCTCCTTCGCCTTTAGCTTTTACTGATGTTTTAGCTCCTCCTTGAGCCTTATGGTGTAGTTCTTCCACCATATTCCTCATCTTGAGAAATGCCTTTGTCAAAGCCTCGAAGCTCATTACAGGATCTTCTCCTCCTTTAGATGTTATTCCTCTTTTTTGAAATTCCCTTTGAATTTATGGGTTGAATTCTTCCAGCGTGCCTTCACCTAGCTTGGACTTATACCTCGTAAGCATTCACTTGCAAACACTTGTCAAAACTAGCTCTAATACCAACGTGATCTAGAAATTCTTAGATGTTAATTTATTTCTTAATTACACATAAATATCCAACTTGATTCGAAATATATGATTGTCTTGACTATTTGCAAATAATATGAGTTCACTTACTTATCCAAAATCCCATTATTGATGAAGAACTTGTGATAAACTGAGTGAAATAGAAACAACAAGAACAAGGAACATTACACGAGTTGTTAACGGAGTTCATCCATATTAGGATACATCTCTGGGCCCGCTTCGAATTGAGAGATTGCTCTATTAATGCTGAAATGCTTGATACAATAATGACTCTAACTTATGTTCTTACAATAACCTTCTTATCTTCTACACAAACTCATAAATAGAAGTCACCATTGAATTCCTCTCGAAATTCTGACAAAAATGAGTATAAACACCCTATACTTTCCTCGAGGAGCTCTATGGCATGCAACATGATGCACTAGTGAAAACTTAGAACCCTTGGGCATGAATTTCGATGCATCTCCCTCCTTACAACTTGGCATGCATTTCAACGTGTCTCATGTACTGGCAAATTTTTGGTTTATATAGGGGCAGGGCCAATCCTGCCACTTGAAATCTATGG
>ML799776.1:211724-225568 GCA_009831015.1 Picea engelmannii
CTTGTTTATTATCCAAGGCTGCATAAATTTGTGGCACACTCCTAGCCACGTCATTGACGGTGGTAGCTTCTTGAACGTTGTAAATTATCCAACTGTTCTGTTGTCGGTGCGGGCAGTCCCTCAGTAAATGTTCTTCTCCACAACCCCAACATTTCAAGGGTTCTCTCTTTGGGTTATCAATCTTTCCTAGGGTAGATCCAAAAGGTCTATTTGCGCTCTGGCAGGGGAAATTATGCTGGTGTACACTTCGGGTAGGGAAGCTCATCCTTGAGTCCTTTTTATAGTTTTTAAATCTTTGGGATTTAAACCCCTTTTTTCTGGAATCCCAAACTATTCTTCTGCTTCCGGCCTTCGCGAGGTTCTGTCCAATGCCCAAGTTGTTCATAACAATATCTTGCCTTTAGGATAGTGTCTTCTAGGGTATTTGGCTCGTCAAACTCAACCCTGTTTTGATAGTCCTTCGGTAGTCCACTGATGAATCGTTGCACCTTTTCCTTTTCTGCTTTTATATAGGGTACGTACCTCAGCAACTTGAGAAATCTGCTGACATATTCCTCTATGGTGAGTTGCTCCAGCTTGAGTTCATAGAATTCTTTAGTCTTTTCGTCAAAATACTTTTCCGACAGATACTTCTTCCTAAAGTATTTCTCAAACCATTCCCAAGATAGGACCTCTTCGTGAATCCCTTTTACATTCTTAAGGTCTTCCCACCAAATGGAAGCCTTTCCATTCAAGTTGAAAGTGGCTACTTGGGCCTTCAGGTTTTCTGAGAAGTCATGGACTCTGAAATACTTCTTTAGTCCAAGAAGCCAGGCCTCCACTTCCTCCCCCTTCTTTATTTCTTCATCGAAAGAGGGTGGTTTGGCCTTCTTGAATTCTTCGATATTATGAATTTTGGAATGCTTTCGCTTCTTCCATTTTCTTTGGGAATAAGAACTAGTTCTGCTACTAGAAGATCCCTCTGAGTCGTCAGTTTCCTTTTCAGAGGAATCATCTAACGCTTGTCCCTTAGCTCTGGGGTGGACCTTTCTCGAGGTTCTCTTCCCAGTGTGGCCACTTAAAAGACCACGTTTTTGTATCTCAGGTGGACTTCGACTTTTCTTTGTCTGTCGTCGGTCCACGTGACTGGTGTCAGGTCCATGCTGCAATTATCTTTGTATGTCAGATAAACTCTGCAACAAGACTGCATTAATTTCCATTTGCTTCTCTTGCTCTTTTATCAACTTCTCGTTGTCAGCCTTGCAACTCTATAGTTCGACCATGAGGCTCCTCACAGTCTCAGCTAGATCTGGAGGGGTCTCTATCGCTCTCCTTTCGTCAGATTCTTCATCTCTATTGTGGGAGCCATCCCCCACTTCACAGTGCATCACCATTCTATGCGTCTGCAGTTTCATGCGGTTGATCGTCCGCTTGTGTGCAGGAAAAACACTTGTTGTTAGTCAATATTTATATTCATTCATAACCAGCATATAATTCATATTTTTCAAATGCATACACATAATAGGAATTTTTATTCTTAACTTCGACTTTTGATAAAGGGGGTTAAGATAGAGGGTTACTCCTTTTAAGAGTACTTCAAATGGAGTTTTTGTGCAACTTGTTCATGAGCCCAAGTAGGGCAAGTATTGTAACCATGCTCTGATACCAATTTGTCACACACCCACTATGCCAACCTAGATTTTTCGTCTTTTTTCTTCGAGGGACAGAATCCCCGAATTTCTATGGGGCCTAGCGTAGACCATCCCTTCCCTTATCCTCCTCCAAGCGACCACAACCTGGCCTTAGCGCAAGTGCCTTTTGCAACTCGCGGGTTGGAGAGTCAAGGCTCTCGACTCCTCTTTCTCCAAACGTCGATACCCGAAATGCGATACGAGTATGGCTCCCTCTTCACTAGTGCCTGCTACATATAACCGTAGGCTACATTGAACACTAGCACTACTAGCAACTTGCGACTTCGCTAGTTGGAGTGTTGAGCCCTTATGCTCCTCCTTTGCGAATCCCCGAGATGCGAGAGCTCAACGTTACGTGGACTCTGCCAAGAGACACGTACACGCCACTTATCTCCTCCACTGTACTCTGCTTACGAGCTGTGTTGTCGTCTCCCATCGCACGAGATCTCGGCTCTCGACGTTTCGCGACCTTAGCGAACAAGGTGCAACTTCTTCATCTTGCAAAACCCCGAACCATGATAAGTCAACAATGGGTTGACTCTTTCCCAGGTGACATGTGTCCACCACCTGTCACCCACTCCCACCTTTCTCTGGGTGCTTGTTGTTATGCCACCTGTCAACCATGCGGTCCCCACCTAACGAATGTGCCACGTGTTCACACGAGCCCTCGATGCTCGGCACTTCGCGACTTCTGCAGTCGAAAAGAGATTCTTTCAACTGTTGAACCCCGATACGCGATATCACGTGGAGGTTCTGATCCAACGGTTCTCCCGTGGCTTGGATCCAACGACCACGATCACGTCGCGATTTCGCGAATCGTGAGTTCGTAAAGTCCTACCCTTGACCACTCCAAGTCGCGAGTCAGTGAAATGCTACCCGACTGCCACGCGTCCTGCGCTGATGGACGGTTCTGAATACTTCGGGACTTTCAAGACGTTGTCAAGTCCACTCTCCTACCTATGCAAAGGTTAAGATCGACGGTCAATAGAGCTCCGATAGATCCTTGGATCTATGGTCCTGGATCCCATTGCTACTTGCGAAGGCTGAAAGGGTCGAGGTGTTAACGCCTGCACTCCTCCTCTAGATCCATCGGTCATGACAGATCTGGGGTATTTGTGAAAGGATTCTGACCGTTCGTCTACCAAATGATGGGGTATTCTCTTTCAATAATCGGACTCGCTATCCTTTCCGAGCTTGAATCACGAAATTCAACCTCTCGGAGATTCAAACTCCCACGACTATGAGACCTTAGAGAGATACTCTTTCCTGCATAAGGTTTCCAGACCCGAATCACATGAACCTTCAAACAGTTCTTGGGCAATTGTCCCTGATCTTAATCGAATATCTGGGTAGAGGTTCGGTATGGTTCCAAGGTTTATGGGGTAATTCTCGGGCAAGAGTACTCTCGAGGAGCCTTCCTAGAATATTACGAGAATCAAGCAAACAAGACGATTCTCGATGGAGCGAACTCATGCCCCAGACTTAATGATTTGTACAGAAACCAACTATGGCATGTAAGTATACACATGCATCCATTATTTCCAGTCTAAAACACCAGGCAATCATTCCACACATAAATCATTATGGGCATATAAACATGAGCATGTATTCATGATATTCAATTCAAAACACAAAGCATAAAACACTTATCAGATCCACCAAGCATGATGCAACTGCTGGGAGGGGTGCTCCTTTCCACCCAAMTGTAGGCTCAGTGACTCCAAAYGGATTTACCACTAGCCACCCCCGAGCTAGACCACGATGCTTTGAGATTCGGTCTCCTACTTCCAKCTCAAYGGAAGTCAAGGAYGAAGGTTACTCTCCTTCTCCTGATACAGAAAAATAATCCAGGACGAAGGTTACTCTCCTTCTCCTGATACARAAAAATAATCCAGGACGAAGGTTACTCTCCTTCTCYTGMTACARAAAAATAATCCARGACGAAGGTTACTCTCCTTCTCCTATGTTCAGAACTGCMTGTGTTTCCAGAGTTTCTCCAGTTCTCTTCCGCGATCCCTATCACGCGCGCTCTCCCTCTACCCTTTACCGCACTTCCTCTCTTGCMTTTTMTCTACAAGATTGYGTGTGGCACGAATTTCCCCGTCCGTGGTCAGGTCTCAKAGATTTTACGGATGGGTGGTTCACCCCCATCCCCTCATTAACTCTTGAGGAGCCTCCCCACCTACCAATMTGACGAGAAATCCATTCCAGGGTCAGAGAGTTGCTTTGGTCTTTGAGCAAGTAAAAACCAGTACGGTACTGGCTCRGTGGAAGTTAATGCAACCATTCTAGGTCCCTTCCACCACTTGTCATTATCCATCGTGGTCTCTTTTAGCACATCCCCTCSTAGCAGTCATGCAACACATATTCATAACATAATTTACATTCATTGACCTTTTATACAAAGGTCCGTCAAATCAAACATTCACATCTTTGAGTTTGCCATAGTTCTTGGCCACTATAGTTATTTTTATAGACTGGGGGAAACAAGGTGTTACATATACAATATGTTTTTGTAAGTCAGCAACCCTTCCTCTAGCATCTGGTAGCCTTCATACTTCATCCTTGTAGGCTCTTGTCTTAGGTATGAGGTCACAGTATTGAAGAATGCATCTGTCTCTTATGCATTTCTCACTCTTTCCCTGACTTTCGTTTCACAAGCGCTTACTGCTACTAGATGAATCGTTTTTATACTCCTGCTAAGGGCATCGTCCACCCTATTTTCCTTTCCTTTTATGTGTTTGATTTCGAAATCGAATTCACTTAGGAGAGCCATCCACCTAGCTTGTCTGGCATTGAGTTTTGGTTGATCAAACAGGTTTCTCAATCCACAATGATCTGTCATAAGCACAAATCTTCTACCCAAGAGGTAGTGCCTCCACATTTTTAAAGCATGTACTATGGCAGCCAATTCTAGGTAATGGGTCACATAATTGATTTCATGCTCATTTAATTTCCTGGACGTGTAGCAAATTACACATTCCTCTTGCATAAGGACTCCTCTGAGTCCTTCTTTGCAGGCATCTGTACACACAAGGAAATCATTATCCGAGTTTGCAATCTTTAGCATGGGTGCATGGGTCAGGAGGTTTTTCAGTTCCTGAAATATTTCTTCACATTTCGATGTCCAAATGAATTTAATCCCCTTTTTTTGAAGGGCAGTGATTGGACAACCAATCTTGGAAAACCATTTTATGAACCTTCTATAGTATCCTGCTAATCCCATGAAGGATATAATATCGGATACATCCTTCGGGGTAGGCCCTTCCATAATAGATCTGATCTTGTCGGGGTCTACTACCACTCCTTCCTTAGAAATGGCATGGCCTAGGTAATGGAATTGCTTATGAAAGAAGTCGCACCTGCTAAACTTAGCGTAGAGATGATGCTTTCTTAGTACTTGAAGTACAAGTCTAAGATATTCATCGTGCTCCTCCTTGTTCTTAGAGTAGATTAGGATATCATCAATGAAAACCAATACAAATTTGTCCAGAAATTTGTTGAGTACATTATTCATCAAGCACATAAAAGTGGTGAGGGCATTGGTTAACCTAAACGACACCATGACGAATTCATAGTGACCATACCTCATCCTGAAGGTTGTTTTGTGGATGTCTTCATCCTTAATCCGGACTTGATGGTAGCCAGACCTTAGGTCGATCTTCAAGAAGATGGATGCACCTCCCAATTGGTCGAACAGGTCATCGATTCTTGGTAAGGGATACTTGTTCTTTATGGTTGCTTTATTGAGTTGTCTATAATCTATGCACAGTCGGAGTGTGCCATCTTTCTTTTTCACAAACAGGACGGACGCTCCCCATGGAGATACACTGGGTCGGATGTAGCCTTTGTCCATCATCTCCTTTAGCTGTAGCTTGAGCTCAACCAGCTCTAGCGTGCTCATTCTATATGGCGTTCTAGATGTCGGTACTGCTCCCAGTGTAAGTTCTATCGAGAAGTCAACATCCCTTCTCGGAGGTAGACCTGGTACTTCTTCTGGGAATACGTCTTTATATTCGCTTAATATGGGGTGGTCCTATAGGTTTGGTTTGTCATCCTCAACAGATTCCAATACCTGTATGGCATATAAGGAACAACCCTTTCTGCAATACTTTTTCATTTGAAGGGCTGATATTTGCCTCACTGAGACAGGCTTCTGAATCCTTTGGAGGGTCATCTTTCTTCCTTCTTCATTTACACATTCTAAAGTTTTATGATAACATCCCAATTTAGTTTTGTAAGCAGCCAACCAAACCATACCAATCAACAAGTCATAAGATCCCAGGGGAAGTACGTTAAGGGTCGCTTGGGTGGATAATCCACCCATGATGAATTGACAGGCTGGTATGACCTCTACCACTTTTCTTTTGGTCCCATTGGCTAATTGCACCAGCCATGGTTTAGCATGTCTAATTGGTTGTAGTTTACACTTATCAACAGTTTGAGGGGCCACATAACTCAAATTAGAACCTGGGTCAATTAAAATAGAAACTAGATGGTTGGCAATCATACCTTCCAGCTCCAGTACTGAAGCTTGGTGGTCGGCTTGATTATTGTCCAACACTGAATAGATTCACAACATGCTCCTAGCCACATCATTGACGGTGATAGTTTCTTGGATATTGTAGACCCTCTTATTGTTCAGTTGTCTGTGTGGGCAGTCCCTCAATTTATGATCCTCTCCACAACCCCAGCATTCTAAGGGTTCCTTCTTTAGGTTATCAGTCTTTCCTGGAGTTGTATTAAAAGGTTTATTTCCACTCTGAGAGGGGAAATTTTGTTGATATACACTTCTAGTAGGAAGGCTCCTTCTAGAAACTTTTCCACATTTCTTGAATCTTGAGGATTTAAACCCTTTCTTCTGGAATCTCGAACTACTCCTAGTCTTCCAGTCCTTGCGAGGTCTTGTCTTACTCCCAAACTATTCATAACAATACCTTGCCTTCCAGGTAGTTTCTTCTAAGGTCTTTGGTTCGTCGAACTCAATCCTATCCCGGTAGGTCTGAGGTAACCCACTAATGAACCGCTACATTTTTACTTTTTCATCTTTTATGTAGGGTACATACCTCGGTAGTTCAAGGAATTTATTGACAAATTCGTCTATGGTGAGTTGCCCCAGCCTGAGTTCATAGAACTCCTTAGTCTTCCCATCCATGTATTTCTCTTACAGATACTACTTCCTGAAGTATTTCTTGAACTGTTTCCATGACAAGTCCTTCTAATGGACTCCTTTCACATTCCTAAGGTCTTCCCACCAAATGGAAGCCTTCCCATTCAAGTTGAAGATGGCTATTCGAGCCTTCAAGTTTTCAGAGTAGTCATGGACTCTGAAGTATTTATTTAAACCAAGCACCTGGGCTTCAGCCTCTTCTCCCTTCTTAATCTGTCCATCGAAAGAGGGTGGTTTGGATTTCTGGAATTCTTCAGGATCACGATTTTTGGAACGCTTCTGCTTCTTTCCTTTCCTTCGAGAATGTGAGCTGGCTCTGCTACTAGAAGATCCTTCAGAGTTACCAGCTTCCTTTCCAAAGGACTCCACCGATGAGTGTCCCCTGCCTCCAGTTTGGGCCTTCTTCGAGGTACTTTTCCTAGTGCGGTCACTTACAGAGTCATGTTTTCGGATCTCAGGTGGACTTTGACTTCTCTTATTATGTCATCAGTCCACATGATTGGTTGTGGGTTCATGTTGTAGTTGCCTCTGTATGTCGGATAAGCTATGCAACAAGACAGCGTTAATTTTTAGCTGTTTTTCTTGCTCCTTTATCAATCTCTTGTTGTCAGCCTTGCAACTCTGTAATTCAACCCTGAGGCTCCTTAAAGTTTCAGCCAGATCTGGAGGGGTTTCCACCACCCTCCTTTCGTCAGATTCTTCGTCTCTATTGTGGGAGCCATCCCCCACTTTATGAAACGTCACCATCCTTTAGTCTTGGATTTTTCTCGTGATTTACTGATTGCTCGAGTGTTGACAAAAACCCTTATTGTTAGCTAACAGTTTATTAGTTCATGAACAATACACGGTTCAATTTCTTAAATGCATACACACAGTAGAAAGTTTCATTCTTTTCTTTAATAACATTTTTAATCAAACTTTTTAAGAAAGAGGTAAGGTAGAGTGTCATTCTTTTAAAAGTAATCCAAATAGAGTTTTTAAGCAACTCGTCTATGAACCCAAGCAGGCCAAGTGTTGTAACCATGCTCCTATACCAATTTGTAACACACCCACGATGGGGCAAAGGAAAATAAGAAAAGATTAAATTTTGTCCTCCTTACACGAACAAATCCTCTTACTTTCTACGGGTTCTAATTTGGAAAGTCCAGAACTCAGCCTGAGCCTCTAGTCAAGATTCTCCGAGTCTAAATCAAACGAGACTTTGAGACCATGATAGTCTCACCTCTAAATCAGACACATGCCCTTTCGACCTCTATCGCAGGCCTTATGATACCCGTGACCTTCTCCTTCGCACTTTAGCGAAGGCTCGAAGTTGGAGTTAGCCCATTTTCTCTTGGCCTCTCCTCAGATGTGACCTTGGCGATGACCACGCGATTGCGAGCACGACCATAAGCGGTTTGGGGTCAAACTACTTTTGGGCCCGCAATCCTCCTCAAGTCTCCACGTGCCCTCCTGATGAAACCACTGTTTGAATTGTGGCCCACCCTCGATATTTTAAACTTCACGCAACTCTTGTCCCCACAATGCTATGGGATCGTCGATCACGCGATCTTGACGATACTGTCTGAATCGACGATCCAGATCTGTGCCTCTCAAATCTATGGACTAGATCTGTCCCTCCTAAATCAACGACTGTGATCTCTTCACAATTTCGGACTTCGAGGTTTTGAAATCTCAAACCCTGCTTCTTTCATACTTCAAACTTCCAGAGTTGATGATTTGCAGACACTTATCCTGCTCGATCAACGGTCTTACTTCCACTATGAGTGTTTGACCATTTATCCCAAATCAACGGTACTCCAACCCTCTTCTCAATTGACAGGCGAGATCTCCTTTGGGTTTTGGACTTCTGAGATCTCAAATCTCAGACCTTTTTTTCCCAATGACTTTTATCTGAAGGCTACAATCCTCTGACGCATGTTCTCCTAATCTGACGATCGAGGATTACTTCAGGTCTTCACCCGGAGCTCACAGATTTGCGCCACGTGTCCTCTGAATCCAACAGCTATGAATTCACTTCAAGACTTTACTTGGAGTTCATGGATTCACGCCACGTCTCCCTTAGATATGTCAGTCCATGTTTACTTCGGGTCTTCAGGTTTCGAAAATCTCAGTTCTCAAACTGAAACCCCACTACAATCTTCACGGAGCTCTCGATCTATTGACAAGTGTCCCCATGCCAATCGACGGCTCACGACTCTTCGGCTCTTCGAGCTTCGAGTGTTTCAACACTTCAACCTTCCTCTAGATATTCTGACCTATCGACATGTGTCCTCCTGGATCCAACGGTCCAGATTTGCTTTGACCTTCAGCTTTCCGCGCTTCAGGAATCTTAAGTTTCAAACTTGACTCCTCTCGAATAGACTCCTCCGGAGTCCATGATATGTCACCACATGTCCCTCTAGATCAGGTGGTCCAGATTCACTTCGAGTCTTTCACTTCGAGTCTTCAGGGTTCAACAATTTCAACTTTTAACTGAAAACCCTCGAACAGATTTCTCTGGAGTCCACAATCTATCACCACGTGTCCCTCTTCATGATGGATGGTCCCAAACTACTTCAAGACTTCAGAACTTTGGTAAGTCCTCTTCTCCTACGTGTGCAAGGTACTAAGATTCATGTACCTTGTTTAGATTAGACAGTTGTCGAACCTCTGCGATGTGATCCAATGACCATTGTCGCTCCTCCTCCTAGGCTTCTGACTTACTCTGACTTATAAGGTTTTCTAAGTGCTCAAAGGATTTGACCTTTGCTCCTCCTACAGGCCCGTCTCCTGGATTTCGTCTGCACTCCTGAAAGTGTTATCTCTTCTGAGCTTGATCTCTTTTAAGGTTTTCGTTGTCCCACGCGCTCCTTGCGTTTTAGGGATCGCTTCAAACTCATATCGAAGGTCAACAATGATCGACGGTTCACAGGAATTGTAGGGTCCAAACATGCGGTTTCTTTACCAGGGAGTTTGACCTCCGCAATTTGGAAAGTGCTCACTTGATTCTAGCCTAATCGAGATCGTTGATCCTCCAACCCGTCGAGATCAGCGACAAGGGTGAGTTGCGAGCTGCGAACTAGCGCGTCTGCTATTTTCACCTTCGCGCTCCGCAGTGATTCCCCACTCTCGATATTCATTCATAGATCGACAATGCATATCAATTGCGGGGTTTAATCTCGACCTTCGTACAACTTGACATCTCAGAGCCTCGAGCTCCAAAGTTCCTAGACCCAGGTCACGTGGATCTTCATAAAACTCTAGGGCTATGATCCCCGTTGTTAGTCAGTTTTATCTTAAGGAAATAAGCACAAGTTCAAAGTCTCCTAGACTATTGGTCTGAAGGGAACCCCTTCCCGACTTGCAGAGCTTTAAGCTCTGAATCAAGGCAAGGTAACTTGTGAGGTTACCAAATCGGTAAATATGCTCAGAGGCTTGCTTCGACTCTGGAACGACGATGTAAATTCCTGGGGAAAGCGCCTTCGAGTGATTAAACTGGGGCATATGGAAATCCAAGCAAAATTATAGGTTCTTAAAAAAATGAATGCATACTCATAACTTAATCATTTAATACAAAGAAGGAA
The DNA here is from genome assembly GCA_009831015.1 of Picea engelmannii. NCBI lineage: Eukaryota > Viridiplantae > Streptophyta > Pinopsida > Pinales > Pinaceae > Picea > Picea engelmannii. The sequence continues at coordinate 222,131 of ML799776.1, forward strand.
ACCTTTATAGACATGTAAATACTCGCATGCATCCATTATTTACAATTCAAAACATAAGGCCAGAAAACACTTATCAGAACCATAGAGTGTGATGCGACTGCTTAAAGGGGTGCTCGTTTCCACCCAACCATAGGCTCAATCACTCCCAATGGATTTATCACTGGCCACCCCGAGCTTAAGCCACGATGCTTTGAGATTCAATCTCTTACTTCCATCTCAAAGGAAGTTAGGGACGAAGGTTACTCTCCTTCTCCCAATACAGAAAATAGATAAGGATGAAGGTTACCCTCCTTCTCCTGGTTCAATATTTAATTACTTTCATCATAACTCATTATTCCTCCTTTGGTCCTTCTTCAGACAAAAGAGTTTCCTCTCTTGTCTCTGCATTTTTTTCTTCGCAGGTCTCCCTCTGTCCACCAAACTTCCTTTCTTGCCTCCCTCAACAACATTTCATGTGGCTTGAATTTCCCAGTCTATGGTCAAGTCCGTAAGCCTTACCGATGGACAGTCTGCCCCATCCCTCATTAACTCTCGAGGAGGCCTTCCCACCTACCAGCATGACGAGAATTCATTCCTGGTCAGAGGTTTGTTATGATTTGAGCAAATTAATTCCAGCATGGTACTGGTTCGGTGGAGGTTAACGCAACCATTCCTGGTCCCCTCCACCACCTTTCATAACATTTCGTGGTCTCTCTCTTAGCACATCCCCTCTTTCACCAGTCATGCAACACGTAACCATTTTCTATTAAAAATAATCAGAATTTACATTCATCGACCTTCTACACAAGGTCCATCAAATTAAACATTCACACTTTTAAGTTTGCCATAGTTCCTCGACCCATATAGTTATATTTACAGATTGGGGGAAACAGGGTGTTACACATGTGGCATAGGCTGATGTGGCAAGGTACAGTGGCATATGACTGGGTTGACACCTGGGCAGACGGGTGGACAAATAGGTGATTAACACGTGGCATGTATTCGGTGAATAGCATGGTGCCACTAGGCCCAGCCTTGGGCTGCCACGTGGCACCCATCCATTGGCTAGCAGACTTTGGAAAAAATTGTTTGGGTCTATGGGATTCGAACCCGTGACCTCTCGTCCGGGCTAGAGTCTTGGCAGGGTCGGGCTAGCCAGCCCGCCCGTGGTGGTCCTTGATTACTAAGGAGTAAACATTATATTTAAAATGATGTGTGGGTTCGAGCGAAGGAGAATAGGGTTGGGGCCTAGGCCCCAGCCCCGGCACAAAACATTCCATATGACCCGTTTACATATGTCCACAATATATAACTTGGTACAGACGTTGGAGTTTGGCCCAACCCCGATCGCGGGCATATCACTCAGCCATATGATCGGACCTTATACCATAGCACAGAGGTTAAGGGTTTAGCCCTGGTTGGTCAGGCTAGACCGTCGACCAAGGGGGCGTAACCATGGGCTACACCATAGGGCTAAAACTAATATCTGTGCGTGGAGGATAAGCCCAAGGCCACGTGGGCCAAGCACATATGACCAGAGCCAGGAGATCAAGGGGGCCAACACATAACTGCTAGCACCTGGCCACATGGAGGCACCCAAGTGACCAGGAGCTAGCGAAAAAGGGGTTGCACCCTTGATTGTTTGCCAAGTGGGTTTATTACTTTATGTTAATGATTTTTAATGGATTTTTCAGTAGTTTTGGAAGATTTAGCCCATTTTGGGGGGATATTGGGACCTTTTTGAGGCTAGATCTTGGGGAGAAGTTGGGAGGTTGTTACCCACATCTAGCCTATATAAACCAGAGCCTCTTGAAGCCATGAAGGAGGTTCAGAATAGATAATTTCTGAAGGATTGTCGAGCCAAATCCATTTGAATGGAGGGAATACATCGAGGAGAGCACCTTTGCAGGCCATTTTTGGGAGTTCCGTTCATTCGATTTTAATGTCGTCAGTTTTGTTGGGTTCTAGAGATCTAGTAGAACAAAGACCATATCAGTTTGTAACCTTTTTGGCACTGTTATGATGTAGTTTTAAAGCTTTGAACAAAAAAAAAAAGCCTCACCCGCTGAGACAAAGGACCGGAGACGTAGGCGAGATTGTTGAACTCCATTATCACTTTGGTGTTTTATGGTTTGTTGTTCTTCATGCTTATGTTTAGATATGTAGATTATCTTATCTCTGCTATGTTTCCTCTTTAATTCTTCATCTTTCCTCAATTTCCTAAATGGTACTTTAACTCATGCAAAATAACTTAACCATTGTCATTTACAAGATTTTTTCGGATCAAGTGGTATCAGAGCTAGTTGACGTTTGGATTTGAGTTTGCATGATTACCAGGGAAAAGCTGAGTTGTGGTGAAGGTGATCTTGTTGAAGAGAATCCATTGATTGGATTGAGAAAGAAAACTTCTCAAAGTGAGAATATGGCATCAGAAGAGGGACTTTCTCATGATGAGAAAGAGTTTCGAAAAACTTTCTTCGCCATGTCGGAGATGATGAAGGTTTTGTATGAGGATTACTTGGAACGGAAGAGACCAGTTCTAGGTGAATCTTCAAAGGTCAAAAGTGAAGAAGGAGAGGATCCTCCTCAAATTCCTCCTTCACCTCCTTCTTCTCCATGAAACTCTTCTTCTTCAAGTTCAAGTTCTAAATCCACTGCAAGAAAACATGTCCATAAACATAAACAAGAAATGCATTTACTAAAACTTGATGTGAAATTTGAATTACCTATGTATGATGGTGAAGTCAATGCAGAGAGACTTGATAATTGGGTCAGACAGATGGAGGTTTATTGTAGTTTACAACAAATCAAAGATAAGGCCACTCAAATCAAATCATCATCACTTAGACTTGCAAGCACATCACTCATCTGGTGGCAAAACAAGTTGCAAAATGGCACGCAACAAGTGGGTAATGTATTTCCATCATGGCAAGTTTTTATTTATGCACTTAGAAAGCAATTATGTCCTTTGGGTTATAAAGAGAAAGCTTTAATTGAATGGCAAGGTCTTAAACTAAGAAAAGGACAAACAGTGCAAGAATACATAGATGGATTTCGTAAATTGGCATTGACATTAGATATTCCTTTACATACCCAAGAAACTCTTATGAAGTATATAGGAGGTTTACCTTCACATATTCGAAATATTGTATTCATGTTTAGACCTACTAATCTTGATGAGGTTTATGTTCAAGCGACATACATCGAGGCAGGGAAAACAGGGGTTGGTGTATCAAGGGAATCGTCTTCAAGGAAAGAGGACAAAAGGAAGTGGAATGGAAAGAAGGCAAATTTAGTGGCAAGAAAGGAAGAGAATCCCTCTTGCAAGCATTGCAAGAAAGAGGGGCATTATGAGGACCATTTCTTGCAATTGCATCCCGAGAAGAGAGCCAAGTGGTTCAAAGAAAGGAAAGGGAGGCAAACAATTGTAGCATCAACACAACCAACAGACTTGGGATC